>JARQOD010009090.1:0-32871 GCA_033576555.1 Oophaga sylvatica | reverse complement strand
ACACAGCTGGTTCGGCTTCCTCACAGGATCGCCATGGAAGAACCTCTGTCACTGTTGTCCAGAGACACAGTGTTATTCCACCCACAGCTGCAAGTTCCCTGTCATCCTCACACACCCAGGCCACAAAACAGCCATCGGTAGCACAGGCATGGGATAAAAGACGGCCATACTCGGCAAACCATCCACGAGCACAGGCTCTGAATGCTGGCATTGCAAAACTCCTGTCCCTTGAAATGCTGTCATTCAGGCTGGTGGAGACTGACAGTTTCCGTGAATTAATGGCATTGGCAGTCCCACAATACAATGTGCCCAGCCGATTTTATTTCAGCAGGCAAGCCGTCCCTGGTCTGCAAAAGCATGTTGAGGCAAAAATTAAACATGCGCTACTAAACGCCGTCAGTAGCAAGGTCCACCTGACCACCGATGCGTGGACCAGTACCCATGGCCAGGGACGATACCTTTCACTCACTGCCCATTGGGTCAATGTTGTGGAGCCGGGTACAGATCTTGCGAGTGGCGCTGTACGTGTTCTGCCAACTCCAAGGATTGCCGGAATCAAGTCTGTCCACATTGACTCCTCCTCCTACTCCAGTTCCTCAGAATCATCGCTGCAGGAGCCGTCACGGTCTACCTCCACATGGACCCGTGGACGCTTACCTGATGCGACCGATATGAGCACAGCCGTGGCCAAACGGCAACAGGCCGTTCTGAAATTAATTCCCATGGGGAATCGAAGCCACACAGCGCAGGAGGTCTGGAATGCCATCAAGCAGGAGAGCGACGTGTGGTTTTTGCCAGCGAATCTCCAGCCAGGCTTGGTAGTGTGTGACAATGGCCGAAATCTGGTGGCAGCTCTGGGCCTTGGCAAACTCACTCACATACCATGTCTGGCACATGTGCTCAACTTGGTCGTGCAGAGTTTTTTGAGGGACTATCCGGATCTTGATGCACTGCTGCACAAGGTCCGCCTAGAGTGCGCTCACTTGCGACGTTCCAGCATGGCCAGATCGCGCATTGCAGCTCTGCAACGCAGATTGCGCCTTCCTGAACATCGCATCATATGTGACGTATCCACCAGGTGGAATTCAACGTTACATATGTTGGAGCGGTTGTGTGAGCAGCAGCCAGCAGTAATGGAGTATCAGCTGCATCAGGCGCAATCAACACGCAATTTGCGCCGTCCACACTTCACCATTAATGAGTGGGCCACTATGAAGGACATGTGCCACGTTTTGCGTGCGTTTGATGAGTCAACGCGGATGGCGAGTGCAGATGATGCACTAGTCAGCCTGACTGTCCCCCTTATCTGCCTGCTTCAAAAAACACTGCAAGCAATAAGGGATGAGGTTTTGGAAGAGGTGGAGGATGAGGAGTCACAAATTCCATCACCTTCTGGAAAGTCAGCGCAACGTGGTTCCTCACAAAGGGCTGGGCAGGGCTCACTTTGTGAGGAGGATGAGGAGGAGGAGTCAATGGAGGAGGAAGACATCGCTCCAGAGGGAGGTACACAACGCTCTAGTCAGTATGTAGAGCGAGGGTGGGGTGATGCAGAGCAGGCAGAGATGACGCCTATTGCAGAGGACAGCGTTTCTTTGCCAGTTGGGAGTCTGCAGCACATGGTTGATTTCATGCTGCAGTGCCTAAGAAACGACCGCCGCATCGCCCACATTCTCACGACGTCTGATTATTGGGTGTACACCCTCCTAGACCCTCGCTACCGGGACAACGTCAAAAGCCTCATCACACCGTTGAACCGGGAGCGTAAAATGCGGGAGTACCAAGACACACTGGTGCAATCCCTAATGTTCTACCTTACTGCCGAGAGCACTGCTGCTGCTACTGCTTTACAAAGCAGCTCTGTGCGTCGAGGCAGTGTAGAGAGCTCTGCAACAAGAGGGAGCACACGCAGTGCCTCTGCACAGGGAAAGACCAGTATGTTAAAAATGTGGCAAAGTTTTGTGGCAGCGCCACAAATGTCTACACCATCCGAGAGGGCTCCAGTCAGCGGGAGGCAACGTATCCGTCAGATGGTGACAGACTACTTGGCTTTGCCTCTCAGTGTACTCCCAGATGGCTCTTCCCCATTCAAGTTTTGGGTCTCTAAGCTGGATACATGGCCAGAGCTTAGCCAGTATGCATTGGAGGTGCTGGCTTGCCCTGCTGCCAGTGTATTATCGGAGCGCGTCTTTAGTGCTGCAGGTGGTGTACTAACAGACCGTCGCATGCGACTATCCTCCGATAATGTAGACCGGCTTACTTTTCTGAAAATGAACAAGGCATGGATCTCGCCAGAATTTGTCTGTCCGTTTTCAGATTAAATAACTGGTTCGCAACGTTATCCATGTCTCCTGTTATGTTCATCTTTCTACCACCTGAACTCTACTCCCTGGGCTCCAACACTGCCAGTTGCTGCTCAGAAGTGTCGTGTCCACAGAACAAAACACAAGCTCTACTGTTAGTGGGGTTCAGTAACGCCAGCTGTTCCCCTGCTGTGTGAACGGCAAGAAGTCTCCTGTTCCCGACACATGGACAGAAAAACACATGACCAACATGCTCCAAATAGGGAAGAGCCGTCACCCTGCTTGTTTGCTGAAAACATGAAATTGTGAAGTTTTGCAGGCCTAGAATGATAAATTTTTATGACAAATATGGACAAATAATAATTTGTCATCACAGCGCATATCTGCACATGTCTATTAGAAATGGTAACAAAAAATAAAACATAGTCTACTCTTCACATTTTGAAATTAATGCATAAAAGTACATTTCATACTTATGAATTAATGCTTTTTAAGGAACTTTATCTGTACCTGTAAGATAATGCAGTCAATGGATGTACGAATCATTAAATCCTCATCATCATCATCACGAGTTTTATTTATGACAGACATTATAAAATACACATACTGATGCCAACTGTAACTTCAAACACCATATATGAAATGGCCAGCATGTAAACATGGTAATAATGTCCAATAATAAATTATTACATCTAGAAAGTGCATCATGCATACTGACAATAGGTAGTTATACCTGCAAGTGCTGTTGAAACAACCACAAGAGATATAAATTAATACTGGTATATAGGTATCACAGTGCATAGTTACTCATGGACAATGTTGATGTAATACTGTATCTCAATTAAGTCAGCGTCAACCATTAGGCTTGTTAGTCTTGTACATTGTTAAAGAGGGAACGTAATTTTTTTGTTTGTCATAGGTGGAGTATTACACATTAAATTATTACTGCTGTATTTTTTTTTGCGTCCCTAGTGCGCAATAACGCAGCCTAACCTCACATTTTATAGTCAGCTAATTGCCACACGCTACCCTACCCTACGCGTGACAGTAGGAAGGTAGTGTTGACGGATAAAGCTTTGCGCAACCAGACATTCTTTTACCCTCTTCAACACTCTACAAGCAAAAAATGCATGATTTCAGCCGCAGACTTTATTGACGTACAGTATAACATCGGCATTACCCATCAGAGGCTGTCCACTGTCTGATACAGACATAGAATATACCTTTGCTATCCGTAGCCTTTGTTTCACCTACACTTGCAGGCACACACTTAAATTGTGACAAACAATGCCTAATGTTTTTTTAAATGGTTATTTTTTATCGTACATTATTGTGTCATCAATCATCACATTGATGAGTCCATGCTGGACATGTCATACATGCTATAGAAAGTTACGATTTTATGAACTTAAATAATTGAAATGTCTGTGACTGTCACATAAAATTTGCGATGATGATGATGAGTGACTATTACAAAATCCATTGTCTTCACTATGTTATGGTTTAACATAGCGTTCCTTAAGCATTATTCATTAAAAAAAAAAATGGACTTTTATTCTTAAATTTACAACACTATATTTTGTTACCAATTTTTTGGGTGTTGTGTTGTTCCATTTATTTTTGGCATGTGCATATATGCGTTTATATTTGTATTTTCTTTATTTTTCCTTCTTGAAATTAGAAAACATGTGTATCTTTGTACCGTGTTAGCCAGTAGATAGAAAAATATTTAGACTTCAGAGTCAGCAGTGGTTGATACCTTTTAATGGATAACTGAAAGATGGAAACAAATTGCAAGCTTTCAAGGCTACTCACGTCTCTTCATCAGGCAAAGACTAAATAAAAAAATTAAGCATCACATATTTCTATACACAACAGGACACAGGAATAGTGCAATAGGTAAGACAAGTAAGTGACGTGTATCAGAACTGTCATTATCTCACAGGGATGAACATAAATATTGGAACAGTTCCTAGATAAGGATAGAAAGTTTGATTGCCCTCTCATTGGCGTCTTTTTTTGGGTTTTCATGACCCTGGAAGGGCATAGACGCAGATTCCTTAATTGATATAGAATGACATAAATCCATGTGATCTATTCATTCCATCACTAACAGTGTCAAAGGTCATGATGAGCTTATATTCTGAAACCTTTGTACGTTTCTCATATTTGAAGTTATATTTTAATACCAGTAATTCCATATCCATCATGCTATGACCGGGCATACAAAAGTCTTTTGCCACAGGTAAATTCATTAATTTATCTGTGATTGTGTGGCGCTGATAATTCATCCTTGTTCTCCTTTTTGTTGCCGGTCTCCCCTCACTTGTCCCTCCCTCACTTGTCTTAGCTATTCCTGTGTCCTGTTGTGTGTAGAAATATGTGATTCTTCATTTTTGGCTTTACTCTTAGCCTGATGAAGACACCTGAGTAGTCTCGAAAGCTTTGAATTTGTTACCATATTTTCAGTTAGCCATTAAACGTTATCAACCACAGAGAACTGTCAAGTAAAAATATTTTTCTATTCTTGTAATTGAAATTCATCATTTTATTGTCGTAGTAAAACTTCATTTATTCTTGTTTGAAGTACATACATTTGCAATGGCCACGTAACAAGGCAATAACTCAATATTTTATGCCTACACCCTCCTTGACCCTGGGCTTCAACAGCACCAGTTGCTGCTCAGAAGTGTTAGATGCACAGATGAAAACAATCGCTGATGTGTTTCTGGGGTTCAGTAACGCCTGCTGTTCCCCTGCTGTGTGTCTGGCAAAAATTACTGCTGCTAACTACAACTTCTACTTCAAACGTCTCATACTAGGCCTCTGCCTACACCCTCCTTGACCCTGGGCTTCAACAGCGCCAGTTGTTTCTCGGAAGTGCTGTTAGCACAGTCTACACTTGCTCCTGTGTTACTGGGGTTCAGTAATGTCAGCTGTTCCCCTGCTGTGTGAACGGCAAAAAGTCCTGCTGCCTCCACCATGTTCTCTTCTCATCCCTGGGCTACAACACCGCCAGTTGTTTCTCGGAAGTGCTGTTAGCACAGTCTACACTTGCTCCTGTGTTACTGGGGTTCAGTAATGTCAGCTGTTCCCCTGCTGTGTGAACGGCAAACAGTCCTGCTGCCTCCACCCTGTTCTCTTCTCATCCCTGGGTTACAACACCGCCAGTTGTTTCTCGGAAGTGCTGTTAGCACAGTTAACACTTGCTCCCGTGTTACTGGGGTTCAGTAATGTCAGCTGTTCCCCTGCTGTGTGAACGGCAAAAAGTCCTGCTGCCTCCACCATGTTCTCTTCTCATCCCTGGGCTACAACACCGCCAGTTGTTTCTCGGAAGTGCTGTTAGCACAGTCTACACTTGCTCCTGTGTTACTGGGGTTCAGTAATGTCAGCTGTTCCCCTGCTGTGTGAACGGCAAAAAGTCCTGCTGCCTCCACCATGTTCTCTTCTCATCCCTGGGCTACAACACCGCCAGTTGTTTCTCGGAAGTGCTGTTAGCACAGTCTACACTTGCTCCTGTGTTACTGGGGTTCAGTAATGTCAGCTGTTCCCCTGCTGTGTGAACGGCAAACAGTCCTGCTGCCTCCACCCTGTTCTCTTCTCATCCCTGGGCTACAACACCGCCAGTTGTTTCTCGGAAGTGCTGTTAGCACAGTCTACACTTGCTCCTGTGTTCCTGGGGTTCAGTAATGTCAGCTGTTCCCCTGCTGTGTGAACGGCAAAAAGTCCTGCTGCCTCCACCATGTTCTCTTCTCATCCCTGGGCTACAACATCGCCAGTTTTTTCTCGGAAGTGCTGTTAGCACAGTCTACACTTGCTCCTGTGTTACTGGGGTTCAGTAATGTCAGCTGTTCCCCTGCTGTGTGAACGGCAAAAAGTCCTGCTGCCTCCACCATGTTCTCTTCTCATCCCTGGGCTACAACACCGCCAGTTGTTTCTCGGAAGTGCTGTTAGCACAGTCTACACTTGCTCCTGTGTTCCTGGGGTTCAGTAATGTCAGCTGTTCCCCTGCTGTGTGAACGGCAAAAAGTCCTGCTGCCTCCACCATGTTCTCTTCTCATCCCTGGGCTACAACACCGCCAGTTGTTTCTCGGAAGTGCTGTTAGCACAGTCTACACTTGCTCCTGTGTTACTGGGGTTCAGTAATGTCAGCTGTTCCCCTGCTGTGTGAACGGCAAAAAGTCCTGCTGCCTCCACCATGTTCTCTTCTCATCCCTGGGCTACAATACCGCCAGTTGTTTCTCGGAAGTGCTGTTAGCACAGTCTACACTTGCTCCTGTGTTACTGGGGTTCAGTAATGTCAGCTGTTCCCCTGCTGTGTGAACGGCAAACAGTCCTGCTGCCTCCACCCTGTTCTCTTCTCATCCCTGGGCTACAACACCGCCAGTTGTTTCTCGGAAGTGCTGTTAGCACAGTCTACACTTGCTCCTGTGTTACTGGGGTTCAGTAATGTCAGCTGTTCCCCTGCTGTGTGAACGGCAAAAAGTCCTGCTGCCTCCACCATGTTCTATTCTCATCCCTGGGCTACAACACCGCCAGTTGTTTCTCGGAAGTGCTGTTAGCACAGTCTACACTTGCTCCTGTGTTACTGGGGTTCAGTAATGTCAGCTGTTCCCCTGCTGTGTGAACGGCAAAAAGTCCTGCTGCCTCCACCATGTTCTCTTCTCATCCTGGGCTACAACACCGCCAGTTGTTTCTCGGAAGTGCTGTTAGCACAGTCTACACTTGCTCCTGTGTTACTGGGGTTCAGTAATGTCAGCTGTTCCCCTGCTGTGTGAACGGCAAACAGTCCTGCTGCCTCCACCCTGTTCTCTTCTCATCCCTGGGTTACAACACCGCCAGTTGTTTCTCGGAAGTGCTGTTAGCACAGTTAACACTTGCTCCCGTGTTACTGGGGTTCAGTAATGTCAGCTGTTCCCCTGCTGTGTGAACGGCAAAAAGTCCTGCTGCCTCCACCATGTTCTCTTCTCATCCCTGGGCTACAACACCGCCATTGTTTCTCGGAAGTGCTGTTAGCACAGTCTACACTTGCTCCTGTGTTACTGGGGTTCAGTAATGTCAGCTGTTCCCCTGCTGTGTGAACGGCAAAAAGTCCTGCTGCCTCCACCATGTTCTCTTCTCATCCCTGGGCTACAACACCGCCAGTTGTTTCTCGGAAGTGCTGTTAGCACAGTCTACACTTGCTCCTGTGTTACTGGGGTTCAGTAATGTCAGCTGTTCCCCTGCTGTGTGAACGGCAAACAGTCCTGCTGCCTCCACCCTGTTCTCTTCTCTTCCCCTTTGCTACAACACCGCCAGTTGTTTCTCGGAAGTGCTGTTAGCACAGTCTACACTTGCTCCTGTGTTCCTGGGGTTCAGTAATGTCAGCTGTTCCCCTGCTGTGTGAACGGCAAAAAGTCCTGCTGCCTCCACCATGTTCTCTTCTCATCCCTGGGCTACAACACCGCCAGTTGTTTCTCGGAAGTGCTGTTAGCACAGTCTACACTTGCTCCTGTGTTACTGGGGTTCAGTAATGTCAGCTGTTCCCCTGCTGTGTGAACGGCAAAAAGTCCTGCTGCCTCCACCATGTTCTCTTCTCATCCCTGGGCTACAACACCGCCAGTTGTTTCTCGGAAGTGCTGTTAGCACAGTCTACACTTGCTCCTGTGTTCCTGGGGTTCAGTAATGTCAGCTGTTCCCCTGCTGTGTGAACGGCAAAAAGTCCTGCTGCCTCCACCATGTTCTCTTCTCATCCCTGGGCTACAACACCGCCAGTTGTTTCTCGGAAGTGCTGTTAGCACAGTCTACACTTGCTCCTGTGTTACTGGGGTTCAGTAATGTCAGCTGTTCCCCTGCTGTGTGAACGGCAAACAGTCCTGCTGCCTCCACCCTGTTCTCTTCTCATCCCTGGGTTACAACACCGCCAGTTGTTTCTCGGAAGTGCTGTTAGCACAGTCTACACTTGCTCCTGTGTTCCTGGGGTTCAGTAATGTCAGCTGTTCCCCTGCTGTGTGAACGGCAAAAAGTCCTGCTGCCTCCACCATGTTCTCTTCTCATCCCTGGGCTACAACACCGCCAGTTGTTTCTCGGAAGTGCTGTTAGCACAGTCTACACTTGCTCCTGTGTTACTAGGGTTCAGTAATGTCAGCTGTTCCCCTGCTGTGTGAACGGCAAAAAGTCCTGCTGCCTCCACCATGTTCTCTTCTCATCCCTGGGCTACAACACCGCCAGTTGTTTCTCGGAAGTGCTGTTAGCACAGTCTACACTTGCTCCTGTGTTACTGGGGTTCAGTAATGTCAGCTGTTCCCCTGCTGTGTGAACGGCAAACAGTCCTGCTGCCTCCACCCTGTTCTCTTCTCATCCCTGGGTTACAACACCGCCAGTTGTTTCTCGGAAGTGCTGTTAGCACAGTCTACACTTGCTCCTGTGTTACTGGGGTTCAGTAATGTCAGCTGTTCCCCTGCTGTGTGAACGGCAAACAGTCCTGCTGCCTCCACCCTGTTCTCTTCTCATCCCTGGGTTACAACACCGCCAGTTGTTTCTCGGAAGTGCTGTTAGCACAGTCTACACTTGCTCCTGTGTTCCTGGGGTTCAGTAATGTCAGCTGTTCCCCTGCTGTGTGAACGGCAAAAAGTCCTGCTGCCTCCACCATGTTCTCTTCTCATCCCTGGGCTACAACACCGCCAGTTGTTTCTCGGAAGTGCTGTTAGCACAGTCTACACTTGCTCCTGTGTTACTGGGGTTCAGTAATGTCAGCTGTTCCCCTGCTGTGTGAACGGCAAAAAGTCCTGCTGCCTCCACCATGTTCTCTTCTCATCCCTGGGCTACAACACCGCCAGTTGTTTCTCGGAAGTGCTGTTAGCACAGTCTACACTTGCTCCTGTGTTACTGGGGTTCAGTAATGTCAGCTGTTCCCCTGCTGTGTGAACGGCAAACAGTCCTGCTGCCTCCACCCTGTTCTCTTCTCATCCCTGGGTTACAACACCGCCAGTTGTTTCTCGGAAGTGCTGTTAGCACAGTCTACACTTGCTCCTGTGTTACTGGGGTTCAGTAATGTCAGCTGTTCCCCTGCTGTGTGAACGGCAAAAAGTCCTGCTGCCTCAACTTTAATTTCCATGGGTACCTTCTGCTACCCATCCGGGTTCCAGTACCGTCAGCTGGTTCTCCGCAGTGCCTTTGGCCTAGGTGCCTCCATGTCGGTATCCGAGTTCCAGCAACGTCTGCTGGTCCTTGGTAGTGCTTTGGAGCACAGGTACCTCCTGCTTAGTAACCGTGTCCCAGTAACGTCAGCTGGTCCTCGGTTGTGCCATTGGCTCTTTTCCTTCTGCTGACCCTCCGGGTTCCAGCACAGTCAGCTGGTCCTCGTTACTTTCATTGGCTCTTGTACCTTCTGCTACCCATCCGGGTTCCAGTACCGTCAGCTGGTTCTCCGCAGTGCCTTTGGCCTAGGTGCCTCCATGTCGGTATCCGAGTTCCAGCAACGTCTGCTGGTCCTTGGTAGTGCTTTGGAGCACAGGTACCTCCTGCTTAGTAACCGTGTCCCAGTAACGTCAGCTGGTCCTCGGTTGTGCCATTGGCTCTTTTCCTTCTGCTGACCCTCCGGGTTCCAGCACAGTCAGCTGGTCCTCGTTACTTTCATTGGCTCTTGTACCTTCTCTACCCATCCGGGTTCCAGTACCGTCAGCTGGTTCTCCGCAGTGCCTTTGGCCTAGGTGCCTCCATGTCGGTATCCGAGTTCCAGCAACGTCTGCTGGTCCTTGGTAGTGCTTTGGAGCACAGGTACCTCCTGCTTAGTAACCGTGTCCCAGTAACGTCAGCTGGTCCTCGGTTGTGCCATTGGCTCTTTTCCTTCTGCTGACCCTCCGGGTTCCAGCACAGTCAGCTGGTCCTCGTTACTTTCATTGGCTCTTGTACCTTCTGCTACCCATCCGGGTTCCAGTACCGTCAGCTGGTTCTCCGCAGTGCCTTTGGCCTAGGTGCCTCCATGTCGGTATCCGAGTTCCAGCAAGTCTGCTGCTCCTTGGTAGTGCTTTGGAGCACAGGTACCTCCTGCTTAGTAACCGTGTCCCAGTAACGTCAGCTGGTCCTCGGTTGTGCCATTGGCTCTTTTCCTTCTGCTGACCCTCCGGGTTCCAGCACAGTCAGCTGGTCCTCGTTACTTTCATTGGCTTTTGTACCATCACCAACAGGACAAAGAAGGTTAAGACAAACTACAAGATACAGAACAAGAGACAGAAGAACAATAAGCAGAAGATCAAAAAGCAGAAGAACATTAAGTATAAGACCAAAATGAAGAGCAAAATATATGCTCTAAATTCTAAGCAGAAGAAGACTAAGCAGTGTATGGGGGTGAGTCCGTTCCTCCTCGTGGTGCCCCTGGAAAATGCCTGATGCTGCTGCAGGCTAAACTGAACGCGGACAAATACTGTTGTAATTAAAATCTTTCGTGACAGCAAGAACGGAAGGATGAAAATTCAGAGTTTTACAGATTACAAGTACAGGAATGTCTGTCACAAATAAGAATATGATGAAAAAGATGAATAGGAAGAAGATGAAGAAGTAGAATATGAAGAATAATAACTGTTTAATAAGAACAATATAAGTAATGTTAACAAAAAGATGAATAGCAAGAAGTTTTAGAAGATTAAGAAGGTGAAGATGAAGAATAATTTGATGAGAAAGATGATGCTGCTGAAGATTATGAAGGAGAAAGTGTGTGAAAAGTTAAAAAGGTGAAGAGCATGGAAGTTGTGAAACAGACATATTTGACAAAATAGAAAAAAGGTTAACAACATTGTCAATTTCTTCGTCAATCCAAACGTATTTCAAAAAAAGAAATATTAATGCTATTCCATTGCATTGTGTTAAACATCTATGCCTTTAATGTCTCCTCAACCTCCCCCAATAAATTCTACATTACTCTTTGTTGTTTTCCTTCATGTACAATTAACCAACAAGGCAAGAATGGGTTTTTTTTAATTCCGATATTTTGTTCCCATAGACTTACATTGTATTTCCGGTATCGGTATCGGGTATCGCCGATATTTTTTGGGTATCGGCGATACCATTCCGATTCCGATACTTTTGGATATCGGAAAGTATCGCTCAACTCTAATTATTACATAACAAGGAAAGTACTTAATGCGCCAAAGAAGTACTTATTTATGGCTCTTGCCACGCAATCATAAATGTTTTTTTTCTGACAATCTGTCACATTGTTCTGTTTTTTCTATTTTGATCCGTGTGATATTTGTAAATGATTTTGTGACTCATACTATTCTACGTTTGGAACTTAAATTATGGTATTTTATTTGTGTGCCCTAGTTCTGATGAAGGTCTAATGAATGGCTGAAACGTCAACTACTTATACAAGTGGACTGTCTGTATGTAATAACAAAACACTATCCGGCATATCATTGGAGGGCCACGTTTATATTTTTTAATGATCTTGGAGTGGAGTCCTACTTGCGCATCCACCTGAGAGGAGTGTTTAAATACTGAAATCAGAAATTACTCCAGGGTTGTAAATTTTTTTTGTTTCAAAAATGTGCCTGAAATGCGTTTTTACTCTCAACACTAATTAGTTCCAAGCAACCATTAAATCAGAAGGTCAGAGGGAAGAATCGGTAGAGGAACCCCAGTGAGCAATGGTCCTTTCATGTCCTACTGGATGGACCATGGAGGGCAACCTCAAGGTCTTTGGAGCACAGGATCAGTAAGGTTCACACAGTTATTTAGTAGGAAATTGTCTTGGACTGAAAACTATATTTAAGTGATATTTTTTCATTGTGGTTCATACCTGGAAACATTTTGACTTTGATCCACGATACGGTAGAAAGGAAAGAAAACGATATGAAAGTCAACCTCTCTAGACACCTAGTGTTACAATGTAGAGAGTGTCGCTATTAGGAAATTCACCGCCAAAGGATCCGAGCAGGCAGATTGCTTTGAACATCAAAGTGAATAGGTAATGAAGCTCACCTCATGTCAGGACTCTTTCAAAGAAAGTTGAAAAGTGCGTTAGACTGAAACCAAAAACTTACAAATGTGCAAAACTGCACCTTCATAGAATATATGGGAAGTTTTTGTAAAAAGCCAATTTACATACGAGGCTCGAAGCTGCACTGAATGTAGCTGAATTTTTTTTTTCTTTTTTTGATAAGTAAAGCTCCTCATCTTCTTAGATCCTTTATTTCCTACGGTGGTCAGATACCATAATATCATAAAAGTTTAGTTTTAAAAAAAAAAATTACTGTTTTTCCCATCCGATGAAAATAATAAAAAGCGTTTGCACCACTATTAGGCTTCACTCAGGTGCCCGTTTTTCGGATACAAGTCCTATCCATGGCTTTCATGGATAGCACTCGCACCTTTGATAATCTATGGGGCCATTCACGCGTCCTCGATTTTTCTTGGACTGAGCGGATCTGTGGAAAATTGGGGAGACGTCCAATTTTGATTCACTGGTCAGATCAAAATCACCAAAGCAAAGCTATGGTTCTGTCAAAAAGTCAGACCGTACTTGGAGGACATCAGAGTGCCGTCCAATTTTTACTGACTGACATAAAGGAGAAGGTGGAGAAACTAATTTTTTTTCTCCACGTCTGACAAAAACACCTGGACCACAGTCTGGTCAAAATCTGATAAGAATAATCGGTCTGTTTTTCATGTCTGCACGAGGCTTCAGAAATACTGGAGGAACTATACCTTGCCTGTTGACTTGCCTAAGGCTGGTTTTACAGGTCACTTTTCTCTGCATTTTCAGTGGCATCTCCGAGTTTCCTTGAATGATGATCCTTGTCCACAAAAACATTAGCCATTTCCATAACTCTCTCCCTATCTATATGTGTCTAAATGTGTCCATAATCCAAAACGTTACTCAAAGACTTGATGATGGGATGATTTAGTGAATCCTGCTTTGAGCAGGGGGTTGGACCAAATGACCCAGGAGGTCCCTTCCAACTCTACCATTCTATGATTCTATGAAAATAGCGGATAGGTTCTTAAAAGTGACTTTATTTTTGGAAGCGGTATGGGTTGGGATCTGGTGGCTTTCCTTCACGCAGGAAGCCATCTATTTATATATTTTACTTCCTTTTATAGAACCATCTTTTTTCGAAGCGTTGTACAGACTTCATCACTGTCCTCTTTCGTCACAATGTAAATTAACTATCAGTAAGTTTTTGGAGGAAGGAAACTGTGGAACACAGAGGAAATCTGAGTAAATACAGGGAGAATATACAAACGCTTTGTAGATGTTGTCGTCCATGGTGGGATTTGAACCCTGGACCCCAGACTACAGTGCTAACCACTGAGCCACTTAGCATGTGAATGGGAAACACAAATTCTCACATTTACAAGCTTTAGTTTTTCCCAGTGCATACATTGAACATCTATAGGGCCCCATTAAGCCAATATTTGTCAAAATAGTTACCTTTTTGACATATATCAGGGTGGTCGGAGTTTGGATACCTTTGTTTAAAAGGGTTGGCCTTTTTAGGACTAATTTGAAGAATTCTGTAATATTTTCTTACTAATATACTGCTGTGTAGAGGCCATCTGCCCTTGACCAGTCTCGCTTCTGTGACATCTGCCCAGTGCTCTCAACCAAAAAGGGTCTGTCCAGGCTTGGGGTACAAGTTTGCAGTCACTCTATACAGTATAACCACCAACTTGTGAATCCTCATGGTGCGCAAAGTGTACACTGTAAGGATTTGCCGGTGCCAGCCCCAGGAGCAGTTGGTCATGGGATCGCAAGAATGCGGTTTGCACACTTGCTGTCACATTCCTTCTAGACATGTCTGGCCTAGCTCAATTCACTTGTATTGAGCGAGGCAGTGCACGTCTAGTCAGTATGTGACCGAATGTATGCATGTATGCGAATCTCATTCTTGAGAAATCCTGACAGCGCTGTGAGGATTGGCAAGTCTGCAGTCACATAGAGTGACTGCAACTTGTACGCCAAGCCTGGACAACACCTTTAAATGGTGACAAAAGGAAAGTGTATATATCATTCATCCGCCATTAAAACACATTACGGCTTCTGACTGTACCTGGACTAGATTTCCTCTGGAGCGTGCACAGCGTGACGGCAATGCTATATACTATTATTGCTTCTGCAGCTAAATGTAACGAGGCTGCTTTTAGCCATTTAATCTGACTCCCTGCTCTGATTTTTGCTGTCAGATTAAAGAGCACTGGACCATCTCGTCACTACCTCTTACACCCAATTTGACAGTTTAGGAATTAAAAGAGAGAAATTTGGCTCAGAGGAGTCATAAAAGATGTCAAGTCACATTAGAGAACATCATCTTATCAAATGGAACAAATGGTAGGAGGGGTTCTGGTGCAGAGTTAGCATTTTGCTTAGATATTCTTTGATACAATAAACTTGAACTCAACATTCGGTGGAAAAACAGCTAAAATCTGTCTTGGTCTAGGGAGCCTGCCAGATCACGGAGGGATAAGATTACAGCTATTTATGGTGATGTAAGGAAGAAAAGAAAGGAGCAGAATGAAGCAGAGACACATACAGACTATGCTGTGCTTTCTAGTATGTGTTTTATCTTAGCCTTGTGCTGGATTCACACCTACACTGCTCAGTACTGCTATATAATGTCCTCTATGCTTTTTATTCTGAACATGTGTTAGGTAATGTAAGGAGAGCAAGAATCCCTTACATCTGTGTGTGCTGTGTATGAGAAACCTCATAGCAGCTATTCTCCACTCCCCAGCTCAGAGACAGCTGAAAAAACAGAGATATAGACAGCAGAAGGGAATACTGGAGGAAAATACAGTAATATAATAGTGTTATTCTTTTAGGTGCATCAGATGAAGTAGATTCTCTGAGCCTTAGGTCCTGATCGGCACACGGACCCAAGGTGTTGATGCAGCAAGCAGGAAGACATGTGGGCAGCGAGGACTTGGTACACATAGAAATCTCAGGAGCAGCAAGACGGATGTAGCAGAACGCAAGCAGGGATGGATGCAAGCGAGCATAAACACAAATGGCACAAGTGGTGGAGAGCACCAAACAAAGGACTAGGAGTCTCAATTTCAACAAGACATAGGTGTGTGTTTAAAGAAGCCTTAATTAGGTTAAATGAGATGATGTCATCCATCCAACCAGGCAGCTTGCAAAACCCGACGTGGAGCACAACAGAGGGCAGTGGATCCAGGGGAAAGAAGCGGAGTCCGAGAAACCTGGGACAGGTGTGTAACATATTCCTTATGTACACACACTACACATAACAGTTTATTCTGAAAGGTCACCTGACATCACAGGTAAGCTTTATATCTCTGTATTTGGTGTATATTGGCCACAATGTAATAATCTCCTCTTTTTTGCCATATGCATACATATAAGTGCTATACATACAGCAGGTGTATACTGGAGGAGATCTAAGTCTATGTTTCACACTGTTTGAAACTGTTGTCAACTTGATTCCAGGATTCATGATGTCCTCAGAAATGCATCCACCTGGAGCAGACGCTAATTGGAAGTTTCAAACAATTAGGCACCGGTAATAAGATGTTAGGGGAGAAGCATTTGTTTGTCGCAGCTTTAATTTAAGTCTATATATTGCTATGGTGACAAAATTCATTTACTTTTTTTTTTTTACTGTAGTTTTAACTTTTCTTGCAGATTATCTACAGAGGTAATTATAGAGCGGCAATGCATCAGAATTCTGGTGGAGACACAAGAAAAAGGGAATTTAGATTGGGAGCCCAATGGGGGACAGTGATGATCATTTCTGTAAAGTTAGGTGGAATATAAGGAAGTATATAAATAATTTACTCCCATGGGTCCAGATCAGTGGTGTAACTAGAGTCCCATGAGCCCCGATGCAAAATCTGGACCTGCCCCCTCCCCACAAATTGCCCCTCCCTTCTACATTATTTAGTGATGTCTCCCATCCTGGGCTCCTTCCTGGTATATATGTGTCATGTGTGCATTGCCACGAAGATCGTCGCGGTTGCACATTTTGACTTCTCACAGCTGAGCTGCTGTTTCTTTGTGTTTGGCAGTTAGGGAGTTAATTCTGTCTGTGCTCAGTTCTGGGACTGGGTGCAGTTTCTCCCGGCTGCAATTGATTATTTGTTGATTGGTTTCCTTTAAATTCCTGGTTGTCTGCTTGGGGAGTTGCCAGTGAAACCTTCATGCAGACCACAGATAGGAATGAATCTGTATAGACTTTAGTTGTGAGCTCCTTAGTTGTTCTAAGCTCAACTTGGTTAGAGTTTATTTCCCAGACCATTTATGTTCCTTTGGTGTTTGAGTGTGTATGCAAGCGAGTGTTATCCTGTCTGTCTTATATGTCTAATCTGTGTATTTAGCTGAGATCAGCCCATATCCCTTTGGTGGTAGTCAGGATCCTTCTTAGGACTGATTACAGGGTTCAGGGTCTGATAGGAGACAGGGTTAGGTTGGAGACTTGGACCTCTGAACCATTATCAGTACCTCCAAGGTGAGGGATTAGTTAGGACCCCAGTTTAGGGTCAGGTTAGATCCCGGTCCACCTCTTTCCTGTTTCAGCTCATCAAGTCCTCAAGATTAACCCTGAGTTCAGCAGATATCGTGTCAGGTAAATCTATTCTATACTTACATGCTGATGTTGCTATACCAGTTGTTGTATAGAGTGTTGTTCCTGTATTAATAGTTTACTGACATTGTATACATATCATTAGACAGCGTGACAATATGTTCCCTATATTGGTATATATGCCCTCCATCCTGCTATATATGTTCCCCATACTGATATATATGTTCCCCATCCTGATATATATATCCCCAACTTGGTATATATGTTTCCCATCCTGGTATATATATATCCCCATCTTGGTATATATGTTCCCCATCCCTGGTATATATCCCCCATCGTGGTATATATGTTCCCCATCCTGGTATATATCCCCCATCGTGGTATATATGTTCCCAATCCTGGTATACATATCCCCCATCCTGGTATATATATCCCCAATCCTGGTATATATGTTCTCCATCCTGGCATGTATATCCCTCATCTTGTATATACGTTCCCCATCCTGGTATATATGTCCTCCATCCTGCCCCATCCTGGTATATATATCCCCCATCCTGGTATATATGTTCTCCATCCTGGCCACATCATGATATATATGTCCCTTATCCTGGTATTTACGTTTCTTATCCTGGGCCCCATACAGGTATATATATCCCTCATCCTGCTATATGTGTTTTCCATCCTGGGTTCATCCCGTTAAGTGTCCCCTGTTCTGCCGTTATTCTTTAATGCCTAAAAAAGATAAACTATTATACTCATCTCACATGTGCTCCCCCACCACGAAGCATCCCCTTCTGAGCTGGCAGCTGGCTAAACCATGCAAGGAACAGGAGTGCATGACGTCACTGTCCTGCGCCCCCAGTCATGTGCACACTGACGTCAGCAGCTGGCCTCTCATTGGCCGGTAGCGTGTATTGCAGCGCACAGATCCGGCGAGTCCCCTGCGCCGTAATACACTTAAGCTGAATATACATCATTGGATATGCAAAGCCCGCAGGGCTGTGGGGTACTCGGAACCGGGCCGGGCAGTTATTAAAGGGAAAGTCACGGCAGCAGTGACCCGGTCCGTGGTCCTGGGCGTGCAATAAAAAATGAGAGAGAAATAAGTTTATAGGGGAATAAGTTTGTGGCGCCACCCATGGTATTCGGCAATAGATGGCCGACGCTGCGATTCAGGTCCACTGGGGCGGTTGACGACGCAGCAGAGATGTTACAGCTCTCCACGGGTAGAGCTAGGCCCCAGGACAGTTATAAGGTTATTTGAAGATGGTAATGGTTGTAGTGCAGGGTAGGTGACGCAGTAAATTAATCTGAGGACAGGGTGCAGCCTTCGCACTTTACTCACAGTTCTTTCAGGTTACAATCCCCAGCCAGGGTGCTGTGTCCTTTGGGTCGGTGGTCCAGCCAGCTCTCAGGTAGTTTGGGGTTCACTTTACAGAACTCTCTTCTGATGTTCCTTTCTCTGGCCGTCTCCCTGCGCTGGCTCACTCCCTCCTGCCCTGCGCCTCACACACAGTGTCCCAAGCCAGCAGCCTCAGATCCTGTCGGGCGACTCAAGTGACGTCCTCCTGGTCTCCTTGTTCTTATGTGGCTGCATTTTCAGCGAATGTGTGTGGATGTGGCTGTAGCACATACAGTTACCACTGCCTCCGGTTTGCTAGCTGAGTCCTACAGTCTCTCCACTAGTCTGGGGCCAGTCCCCTACTGCGACCTGGTCCCTCCACCCGACTCGGGTCAGCGTGGATTCGGGCGCCCAGGGTGGGTTCTCCACTTCCCTGGCCACTAGGACTCCTTCTTCCTTCTAGAAACTTCTCTCCTCTACACTGCTCCTGTCAGTAGCTCCTCTCACTCCTCCTCACCAACTCACAACTGACTACTTTCCCTCCAACTGTCACACTCCCTTCTCGTCAGAGCTGGGGGCCCCTCCACTCTAGCCTGAGGTCATGTGATCTGTATTGGATGAACATATGCGAGTACTGAGATCGGAGTATCACACCTCTGGCTGAGGTGCAGTACCTCTGTGGCGACGGGACCCTCAGGGGTGCCACATTCCCCCCGTTAAACACAGCACGTCCTCAGGCTGCAACAGATCAGGGGCACCACAGATACAAATCCAGTTTTAGTTTGCACTCGTCGGCAGGCCACACTCCTGCACGGGCTTGGTCGCGACCTATGTACATGTGACTGTTACGCCTCTGGTCCAGACTACATCTTTCAGTGTCTCACATTTTATACTTAAGTTTTTCTTTTTTTCAGTGATTCTGGGGAAATTTAGCATAATGCTTCATACTACATTTATTATAAATATAGTCTCCCCTAGCAATTTTATATCCTGTTTATTTGCATACTTTTATATTTTTCATACAGGGCTCCAAATCAGCTGCTGTCTTCTATAAATGTAAATAATTAATTTGTGGCAACTAGCAGTGGCAACTAGAGGGAGCTCAAAAGTTTCCTGTGTACAGCTGAGAACTGTAAATGCATTGAGCTCCCTCTAGTGGTGACTGACAGCAGACGGAATTGTATCAATGCAGGGTATTTGGAGCTCTGTGTTAGAAAAATGGAATTCTAATATCATTATAAAGATGTATTAAAGAAAAATATAGGCATAGCATTTTCGACAAGCTGGTGATTATATTAAATCTGATATTTATATAAAATATGTAACAATGAAGGATTTGGAAAATGGATCACAATGATGAAATACCCGGCTAGGAAACGAGTTGTCAAACACCATTCTCCTTTGAAAAGTTGTGATATTTTTAAAATGAGAGACATGAGAATTTTTAATAGAGTAAAAAGGTTGCTGAAGACACTTTTATACAATAAAAAAACCCTCTCTGATCTTGTCTTTGACAATGGTGCTCCCGATGCAGCTTCTAGGCGGCACCAAACTCCTCAATAATCATGATCCGAAAAAGAAAGAAAAAATTTCATTGTTACATTGCAGCAAAAAAATGCGACCTGACTGTTCACAATCCAAGTGACTATTAGAAAGAGGAAACTGGCTCCTTAGCACCGTACAGATGTGTCAGCTTTTTTTTTTTTTTTGCGCTTTCAGCTTTTTTTCTTCTCTCCTTTTTCTAAGAGCCATAACTTTTTACTTTTTAATCACCATGTGAGGATTTTTTTTTTGCGGTTGAATTGTAGTTTTGAATGACATAATTTAATTTGTGCAGAAGAACCGGAAAAGAATTACAAGTGAAAAAAAAAATTCTGCCATTTTTTTGGGGTTTTGTTTTTGCAGCATTTTTGCAGTGCTTTTTCAGATCAGTGTGATTATATTGTGATTATATTGATATCTAACCTTTTTTTTATTTTTGGTTTAAAAATGTTAGATTTTCGTTAACATAACAATTTTCTAAGACCCACAAATGATTTTTATTTTTCTATGGATGGAGCTGTGTAAGGGCTTGTTTTTTGTTTTGCCTAACTGATCCTTTTAAACAGGGGATTTCTGGACCCACTTGTGATATTAGGGGGTCCAAACACTTGATATAAGCTGATGAATGTCATTGGTCTGCACATGTGTATGGTGAGTGATTGACAGATGATGGCAATACCAGTAACAGGTCTCAATCTGAGTATATACAATGCCTCATGCAGCCATACTTAGAACTGAGTGTGAAGTGGGTGTCACCCCAGAAGGAGGACCTTGAATTTGCTGAAGTAACACAGCATAGAGGCTGTCAATCAAGCAGGAGAAGGCAACCCTAGGTGGGAAATAGAGCTGGAGTGACAGAGGCTTCGACACGATTTCTCAGTGTCGGAGGAACGGACTGGCCATGTAAAGGTATTGCTGGACTTGTGTTTGAAAGAGCTACATGTGCATATAAATAGTTTTCTTGAGAGTTGCAAGTTTTATAAGTAAGCAGTGTATATTCTGCCCATTAAAAGTTACTTCCATAGGCATTATTGGAAAATGATTGCATAGATCAGGGGTGCAGAACCTTTTATCTACTAGGAACCATTTGGATATTTAGACCATCACTAGGGGACAGTACAAAATTATTGACTTGAAATTTACTCTGCTATATTTGGTCAAACATTTAATTAACTCACCTCCATTATGATGGCTGTGATATTAGGTGGTATTGGTGATGTTGCTTTTCCAGATTTTCCTCGGTCTAGAGCTAGGTTGACTTTTATGATGAATTTTGAATAGAACTTGCAGCAGTAAGATGTATGTTACTCTGTCACTCTCTTCACAGGTGGAAATAACTGCTCATGTTACATTTATAAAACTCAAGCAATGGGAGGCCTACAGTATATATGTTGCGACCACGCACCACAATTGTGGATACCAGGGCTATGGGGTACTCGGAGCCGAGCCCATGGGCATCTATGGGAGTTGTCACTGGTAGCGGTGGCTCGGTCCGTGGCCCTGGCGGTCGTGCAATGGGGGATATTTACAGGGGATTATAAGGTAGGTAGTTCGTGACGCCACCTGTGGTTTCTGGTAATTTGTACCAGCGCTGCTGTAAGGACTTTCACAGGGGATGTTATGGGGGGCAGCTGGGTGGTAGTCTCCCACAGGCGAGACGGGTCCCTGGAAGTCTATGGTGGAGATGATGCAGGGTGTAGTAATAATTCAGTCACACACAAGGTAGTTCCTTTTCATACCTTTTACTGATGATGGTTCAAGCGGATCCCGGGGAGCTGGTCGGGGTGGAGAATGCACTTTCCAGTAACAGCTGAGCAGGTTAGAGGCCTCCTTTACTTCCATATACTTGTGAGTCCAACTTGCCTGAAGCGAAGTTAACTCTGAAACTCCAGCTTTCTCTATAGCTGTACTGCCCGGCCAACGTTGTGGTGGAGCCTTCTAAGTGATGAAACTAAGTCCTTACTTTTGTCGTGCACTTGACTCAAAGTCCCTGTTCCACCTGACTCCGGTTACGTATTGACACTGAGGGCTGCTCTCTGCACCTGTAGTCCAGATGCCTCCGGGTTTCTTGTTACTATGCCTGAAACAGTAGCAACACTTCGGACCCCGGTGTCCGGCAATCTAGTGCAGGCAATTCAATACCTGTAGAACTTCTCTATCTTCTCCACTGTGCCCTTCGCCCTGCTTCCCGCTTTTAACATAAGCACTTGTGGCAGTTGTGGAATAATGTCAGCTTCATCCAGAGCTCGCTGCACAGCTCTCAGTTTCCTCCAAAGTCCACACAGGACCGAGGCTGAATGGCTGCTCTGTCCTTGAGACAGAAGCTAACAGGCTGAACTCCACTGAACACTAAGCTCCACTCAGACTGATCTTATCTCAGACAGATAACTATCCAGGGAATGACTCACTCCTAAGCCTCCCGGAGCTAACTATCTGACTATCTCAGACAGGAAACTATCCAAGGGATGACTCACTCCTGAGCCTCCCGGAGCTAACTGACTGAACTCACTCCTCTCTCTCACTCTCCCTCCAGACTAATTACTCCTGCCACGTGTCACTCCCCCTTATATCTCAGATAGGCGTGTCTGAAAGTGTGAGTGACAGTGAATGCATATCAAACGTTGCTGTTACCTTCTAGTGCACTCTCCTGGACTTTTATGTGTGCCTGCGTAGCTGGGCTACACATCCCCCCTTGGTAAAACACAGCACTCCCGGGCTGTAAAAGACAAAAAGAAACATTTTGTTTTGCAATAACATAACATTTTAAACTCATCCCATCCGGGAGGTAAGACTTCTTGAACGTTACAATTTGTACAATGAAGAATACAAAAGTATCAAAACATTTTTTTTTTAAATATTCACAGTATAGGCAGTATTCTTGTGGAGGACCCGCACCAAAAACCTCCCACGTGGGTCCTGGGTGGGCTGCAGGACTTTATTGCAGACCTCACTCTGGGCCCCACCATACGGGTTTTTCTTCTGAGGTAGTTAGCAATGGTTTCATGTAAAACCAAGATGATGCACCGAAGCGCAACTATTTACAAAGATCAGTTCTTGGGCTGGCTCAGTCCACAGCCTCGCAGTCCATGACATAATAAAAGACATTCATGTTTCAAGTATTCACATATAATTCAACTGGAGTTACCAACCAGGGTATACTATGCAATCAACACATTATTTAACTTTCTAAATTATTTAACTCTCTTTACCCAGCCGGGTATTCTATTCCAAATATGTAAAACATCAGTATACAATACTAAAGTGCAAAAATGCAATTTTCTTTCAAAACTTTCTACAGTTACTAGAATGCGGTAAACCCCTGTCTGGGTCCTACCGGTCTTCACTTTTTAATACTTTCAATTACATCTTCCACCCCGGGGGCTGGAACAACGCGATGCTCTCTAGAGCGCATTACAAACAGGTCATGACCTGCTATCAAGGTCTGGGTCGCTACAGTCCTTGTGCGAACCGCTAGGGGCACGCCGGGTGCTTCCTCTTTGTGGGACGCCGATTGCGTCGCTGTTTGCGTAGCAGGGGGCGATTCAGCTGTAACCGCAGTTTGCGATGTAGATTGGGTCGCCGATTGCGATGCAGAGTAGGTCGCCGATTGCGATACGGAGGTGTACGCAGGGGGCGATGCCGATGCACAATGCTGGTGTGATGCAGAGCAGGAAGCAGGTGTGCACAATGGCTCATTTGGGGACGCACTAACCTGCTGCTGTCGCTGCTCCATCACAGACGGCTGGGTTTCCTCCGGTGTCCCTACCGGGGTACTGTAATCTGCTGCGGCCTCCTTGCTTGGCTGGCACTCCGGAACGGGCAGGACCTCCTCAGCCTCCTTCTCCTCCACCTCCGCATCGGTGGGATCAGGTACAGCACTTTTGGGGGCAGCCTCCGGTCGTCCTTCAGCTTTCTTCAGCAGGGAACTTGGGAATTCAGGTGACGGCATTATGCTTGTAGGAGAGAACACTGCGCCCTACAGCAGCCGCTGTATCTGGGCACGCCAGCGTCTCTCTGTCTCCTGCAAGTCTGCATGACGCTGGATTAATCTTCTGAGCACTGCATTCTCCCTCTGCAGCTCCAGCATAGTTTGCTGAAGCTTCTGTAGTAGGGATGGCTCTGGTTCAAACAACAGCTTCTCCGGGGAGCAGGGCCTGTGCTCCACTGCTCCACTGCATAGCTGCTCTTGTCCTTCTGCCACCTCGTCCCATGCCAGAGTGTAGGTTCCATCAGGAACTGTCTGGTCTCTTCCGTGGAGGCGGGATTTGCGTCTCCTCCTCTTCGGATAGAGGATGAAGAGGAGGCGGATTTCTTTAGCAGTGGGGGAGGACCGCACATTGTAGTAACATTTGGAGAGGGCGGCCATATCTTTCGCGCCTCAGGGGGTACACGCCCACGAATGCATGCCCACCTTCTTCACCAGCGCTTCAGGGCGCCAACATGGCGGTTAAAATGGCAGAATTTGGCGCCAAATACAGCAAACAGTCTTTTTCACCAAACAGTTCAATATAGGCACACAGGACTCACAATTGCAAGCTTTCGTATCCTGTTCGTGACGCCAAAGATAGTTGTTGCGACCACGCACCACAATTGTGGATACCAGGGCTATGGGGTACTCGGAGCCGAGCCCATGGGCATCTATGGGAGTTGTCACTGGTAGCGGTGGCTCGGTCCGTGGCCTTGGCGGTCGTGCAATGGGGGATATTTACAGGGGATTATAAGGTAGGTAGTTCGTGACGCCACCTGTGGTTTCTGGTAATTTGTACCAGCGCTGCTGTAAGGACTTTCACAGGGGATGTTATGGGGGGCAGCTGGGTGGTAGTCTCCCACAGGCGAGACGGGTCCCTGGAAGTCTATGGTGGAGATGATGCAGGGTGTAGTAATAATTCAGTCACACACAAGGTAGTTCCTTTTCATACCTTTTACTGATGATGGTTCAAGCGGATCCCGGGGAGCTGGTCGGGGTGGAGAGTGCACTTTCCAGTAACAGCTGAGCAGGTTAGAGGCCTCCTTTACTTCCATATACTTGTGAGTCCAACTTGCCTGAAGCGAAGTTAACTCTGAAACTCCAAATTTCTCTATAGCTGTACTGCCCGGCCAACGTTGTGGTGGAGCCTTCTAAGTGATGAAACTAAGTCCTTAATTTTGTCGTGCACTTGACTCAAAGTCCCTGTTCCACCTGACTCCGGTTACGTATTGACACTGAGGGCTGCTCTCTGCGACCTGTAGTCCAGATGCCTCCGGGTTTCTTGTTACTATGCCTGAAACAGTAGCTACACTTCGGACCCCGGTGTCCGGCAATCTAGTGCAGGCAATCCAATACCTGTAGCACTTCTCTATCTTCTCCACTGTGCCCTTCGCCCTGCTTCCCGCTTTTAACATAAGCACTTGTGGCAGTTGTGGAATAATGTCAGCTTCATCCAGAGCTCGCTGAACAGCTCTCAGTTTCCTCCAAAGTCCACACAGGACCGAGACTGAATGGCTGCTCTGTCCTTGAGACAGAAGCTAACAGGCTGAACTCCACTGAACACTAAGCTCCACTCAGACTGATCTTATCTCAGACAGATAACTATCCAGGGAATGACTCACTCCTAAGCCTCCCGGAGCTAACTATCTGACTATCTCAGACAGGAAACTATCCAAGGGATGACTCACTCCTGAGCCTCCCGGAGCTAACTGACTGAACTCACTCCTCTCTCTCACTCTCCCTCCAGACTAATTACTCCTGCCACGTGTCACTCCCCCTTATATCTCAGATAGGCGTGTCTGAAAGTGTGAGTGACAGTGAATGCATATCAAACGTTGCTGTTACCTTCTAGTGCACTCTCCTGGACTTTTATGTGTGCCTGCGTAGCTAGGTACACATATACATCACATAGGAGACACCGAGACTACTCTATATATGTCACAGAGGAGACACTGAAGCTGCAGCATACACATCAGATAGGATACAATAGTGCCCATACATCACAGGAGATGCTGGGTTATGTACATCACAGGTGATGCTGGGGCATATACACCACAGGAGATTCTGGGGCATATACACCTTAGGAGATGCTGGGGCATATACACCACAGGAGATGCTGGGGCACATACACCACAGGAGATGCTGGGGCACATACACCACAGGAGATGCTGGGGCATATACACCACAGGAGATGCTGGGGCATATACACCACAGGAGATGCTGGGGCACATACACCACAGGAGATCCTGGGGCATATACACCACAGGAGATGCTGGGGCATATACACCACAGGAGATGCTGGGGCACATACACCACAGGAAATGCTGGGGCATATACACCACAGGAGATGCTGGGGCACATACACCACAGGAGATGCTGGGGCATATACCGTATTTTTTGGACCATAAGACGCACTTTTTTCCTCCAAATTTGGGAGGAAAGTGTGGGTGCGTCTTATGGTCGGAATGTAACATGTGGGGAGGGGGGCAGCGGTGGAGTGGGATCGCAGGAGGCAGGAAAATATCCCCTCTGCTGCAGGAAACAAGCCTGGGGAAACCCCTGGTCCAGATACTTAAGTGCAGTGAATATTAATCAGCCGCTTCCCCGCCCACCTATCAGCTGAGCAGCGAGCAGGGAGCAGCTAATGACAGAGCCACATGGTTCCCCAGCGCCTGATTCCTGCAGCAGCTGGGCAGATCGGTGTCTGAAGTAGATGGAGGCAGCAGGAGGCATCGCATACCTGACAGCACAGGGCTGTGCTGATGCCATGCTGAATGCTCCTGTGGAGGACCTGTGATGAGGTCATGAAGAGGGCGGGCTGGAGCATCACATGACCAAAGCCCTGCCTCTTCATGATGTCATCACAGGTCCTTCAGACACACTGTACAAGAAAGAATTAATTAAAAGGTTAGGCTAATTTCACACTTGCGATTTTTTGCGCAGCGCATCGTGCGCACATGAAACGCATTAAAAAAACGCATATCTGTCTCTATCATCTGCCTCTATCATCTCTTTATCATCTTTTTCTATCTCTATCATCTCGGTCTCTATCATCTCTGTCTCTATCATCTGTCTCTATCATCTGTCTCTATCTCTATCATCTCAGTCTCTATCATCTCTGTCTCTATCATCTCTGTCTCTATCATCTGTCTCTATCATCTGTCTCTATCTATATCATCTCAGTCTCTATCATCTCTGTCTCTATCATCTCTGTCTCTATCATCTGTCTCTATCATCTCTGTCTCTATCATCTCTGTCTATCATCTGTCTCTATCATCTGTCTCTATCATCTCTGTCTCTATCATCTCTGTCTCTATCATCTGTCTCTATCATCTCTGTCTCTATCATCTCTGTCTCTATCATCTGTCTCTATCATCTGTCTCTATCATCTCTGTTTCTATTATCTATCTCTATCATCTCTGTCTCTATCATCTGTCTCTCTCATCTCTGTCTCTATCATCTGTCTCTATCATATCTGTCTCTATCATCTGTCTCTATCATCTGTCTCTATCATCTCTGTCTCTATCATCTCTGTCTCTATCATCTGTCTCTATTTCTATGCAGCCGCACGCTCCAGTCTGAGTGCCAGCGGCAGTGCCGGGTGTTCATGCGAGAGACTCACACGAAATCGTGCGAGTTTCTCGCATGTTTGACCCCGGCCTTATACTCACCCTCTAGCGTCTTCACATAGTAGTTTACAGACACCACACTGGTCCCGCAGCACCATCTCCTACCCGTAGCTTCCTACATAATAACATGCTATTATATATAATAACACTACATATAATAGTATGTTATTTATGTTATTAAATATTTTACCACATTTTTTCCTTCAAATATATTTTTCCCTATTTTCCACCTCTAAAACCTGGGTGCGTCTTATAGTCCGGTGCGTCTTATAGTCCGAAAAATACGGTACATCACAGGAGATGCTGGGTTATGTACATCACAGGTGATGCTGGGGCATATACACCACAGGAGATGCTGGGGCATATACACCATAGGAGATGCTGGGGCATATACACCACAGGAGATGCTGGGGCATATACATCACAGGAGATGCTGGGTTATGTACATCACAGGTGATGCTGGGGCATATACACCACAGGAGATGCTGGGGCATATACACCATAGGAGATGCTGGGGCATATACACCACAGGAGATGCTGGGGCATATACATCACAGGAGATGCTGGGTTATGTACATCACAGGAGATGCTGGGGCATATACACCATAGGAGATGCTGGGGCATATACACCACAGGAGATGCTGGGGCATATACACCACAGGAGTTACTGGGGCATATACACCACAGGAGACGCTGGGGCATATACATCAAGGAGATGCTAGGTTTTGTACATCACAGGTGATGCTGGGGCATATACACCACAGGAGATGCTGGGGCATATACACCACAGGAGATGCTGGGGCATATACACCACAGGAGATGCTAGGTTTTGTACATCACAGGAGATGCTGGGGCATATACACCACAGGAGATGCTGGGGCATATACACCACAGGAGATGCTGGGGTGTTATGTTTCGGTAGCTGAGGAGTGCAGGTAAAAAAGGCAATACACCAGAGCAGTTGGAATCTATGAGATTGCAGTACCCTGACTAACCACCACAACTAGAAGCAGCCGTGGAGCGTTCCTACGTTGGTCCTAGACGCCTCGTCACAGCCTGAGAAACTAACTACACCTAAAGATAGAAATAGGAAAGCTATCTGCCCCGGAGCAGAACCCCAAAGATAATAGAAAGCCCCCAAACATGTAATGGCGGTTAGACAAGAGGAAATACTGACACAGAAAGAAAATAGCATGAGCAAACGCTGGGGCCCAAACTATCTAAATAGAAAAGGATAGGAAGGGTACTTACTGCAATCCCAGAAAACCCTGAAAGCACCAACTCTACTAATTTCAAAATCACCTGAGATCACACGACCTCTACCACCTAAATTAGTTCTCTGGTGTAACAAAATCAAAACAGCAGCCACTGAAAAAACTGGAAAAAGCAAAAGAACAAAACTCAGTGGCTGAACTAAACTGAGAGGGCAGAAGCCCCCGGAGGAGACCCTGAAGGCCCCCAAAGAAGTGCAGGACAAAATGCAAAAATATAGCAAAAACACAAAAGAAGACAAAGTCTTATCTGTTAGCAGGAGATGCAGACACGACACAGCAGGCTACAAGGGAAACTGGAATGAAGGATTCAGACCAGAACAATTGATCACCGGCAACCCTGATGGGAAAATGACTCCCTTATATAAGACCAGTCAGTAACACCTGATTCCCAGTCCTCACAATCTTCACTAGCACCGCTTGTAACCACCAGAGGGAGCCTCTGCTGAGAACTCATCTCAAACCCATTCACAACAGTACCCCCCCCTTGAGGAGGGGTCACCGAACCCTCATTTGAGCAACCAGGTCGGTCAGGATGAGTTCTATGATACGCACGGATAAGTCTCCTAGCATGGATGTCCGAAGCAAACACCCAAGAATTGTCTTCCTGACCATAACCTCTCCATTTAACCAAATACTGGAGTTTCCGTCTAGAAAAACGAGAATCCAATATTTTCTCAACCACATACTCCAGATTGCCCTCAACCAAAACAGGGTCAGGAGGCACAGCAGCAGGAACCACTGGCTCAACAAACCTCTTCAACAAGGACTTGTGGAACACGTTATGGATCTTAAATGTCCCTGGAAGAAGCAAACGAAAAGAAACAGGATTAATAATCTCCATGATCTTATAAGGTCCAATGAACCTAGGCTTAAATTTAGGAGATGCTACTCTCATAGGAATATTCTTTGAGGACAACCAGACCAAGTCCCCCACTTTAAACCGAGGACCATCAGTCCTATGCCGGTTAGCAAACCGCTGGGCCTTCTCCTGAGAGAGGGACAACCTCTCCACTACCTGGTCCCAAATCTGCTGCATACGCTCCACAACAGAGTCAACACCTGGACAGACAGAAGCCTCCGTCTGTCCTGAAGAAAATCGAGGGTGAAACCCAGAATTACAGAAAAACGGAGACATCAAAGTGGCAGAGCTAGCCCTATTATTAAGAGCAAACTCAGCCAAAGGCAAAAAAGAGACCCAGTCATCCTGATCAGCAGACACAAAGCATCTTAGATAAGTCTCCAATGTCTGGTTTGTTCTCTCAGTTTGACCATTGGTCTGAGGATGAAATGCCGAGGAGAAAGACAATTGAACACCCAGTTTAGAACAAAAAGTCCTCCAAAATCTGGAAACAAACTGGACTCCTCTGTCAGACACAATGTTCTCAGGAATGCCGTGTAAACGAACCACGTGCTGAAGGAACAACGGCACCAATTCAGAGGAGGAAGGCAACTTAGGTAATGGCACAAGATGTATCATTTTGGAAAACCTATCACAAATTACCCAGATGGTGGTCATTCTCTGAGAAACAGGAAGATCGGAAATGAAATCCATAGAGATATGGGTCCATGGTCTCTTGGGCACAGGCAATGGCATCAACAAACCACTAGAGCGAGAGCAAGGCTTGGAGCGAGAGCAAGTCCCGCAGGACTGCACAAACTCCCTGACATCACGAGACAAGGTAGGTCACCAAAAGGACCGACTAACCAAGTCTCTGGTACCAAAAATTCCGGATGCCCAGCCAATGCGGAACAATGAATCTCAGACATCACACTCTTTTTCCATTGGTCCGGGACAAACAATTTTCCAACAGGGCAGCGCTCGGGCCTATCCTCCTGACACCCCTCCAGAGCAAGTCTCAAATTGGGCGAGATGGTGGAAAGAACTACACCCTCTTTCAAAATAACAGAAGGATCAGATAACTCAGGAGAGTCCGCAAGGAAACTCCTCGAGAGGGCATCCGCCTTAACATTCTTAGTGCCAGGAAGAAAGGAAACCACAAAATTAAAACGTGTGAAAAACAAGGCCCACCTGGCCTGTCTAGGATTGAGTCGCTTGGCAGATTCCAGATAGACCAGATTCTTATGGTCCGTAAGGACCACCACCTGATGTTTGGCTCCCTCCAGCCAATGTCTCCACTCTTCAAAAGCCCACTTCATGGCCAATAACTCCCGATTACCCACGTCATAATTACGTTCAGTAGGAGAAAATTTTCGAGAGAAAAAGGCACAAGGGTTACTTTTAGAGGTCTCTGGATCTTTTGGGACAAAACGGCACCTGCCCCAATTTCAGAGGCATCAACCTCCACCTGAAATGGCAGAGAAACATCAGGCTGCCGTAGAACAGGAGCAGAAGTGAATCTCTGCTTAAGTTCCTGAAATGCAGAGACTGCCTCAGGAGGCCAATTCACCACATCAGAACCCTTTCTGGTCAAATCAGTTAATGGTTTAACAATAACCGAGAAATTACCAATAAATTTACGATAAAAATTGGCAAAACCCAAAAATCTCTGAAGAGCCTTTAATGAAGTAGGTTGGACCCAATCACAGATGGCCTGAACCTTGACCGGGTCCATTTCAATAACAGATGGGGACAAAATGAATCCCAGAAATGAGATCCTCTGTACGCCAAAAAGACACTTTGATCCCTTCACATACAGAGCATTCTCTCTCAAAATCTGGAATACAGTTCGAACATGTTTCACATGAGAGTCCCAGTCATTAGAAAAAATCAAGATATCATCCAAATAAACAATCAGAAATTTGTCCACAAAATCCCTGAAAATGTCATTCATGAAGGACTGGAAGACGGAAGGAGCATTAGTGAGCCCAAAGGGCATCACTAGGTACTCAAAATGCCCTTCAGGGGTATTGAATGCCGTCTTCCATTCATCCCCGTGCTTAATGCGAATAAGGTTATACGCCCCCCTGAGGTCAAGCTTGGTAAACCAAGTAGCGTTTTTCACCCTGGAAAACAGGTCAGAAATCAAGGGTAACGGGTATTGATATTTCACAGTAATATTGTTCAAGAGACGATAATCAATACACGGCCTTAATGAACCATCTTTTTTGGCCACAAAGAAAAAACCGGCACCTAAGGGTGAAGAGGATGGTCTGATATGACCCTTCTCCAATGATTCCTTGATATAAGACCGCATAGCGTCATGTTCAGGTACAGACAAGTTAAAAAGGCGACCTTTAGGGAATTTACTACCGGCACTAATTCAATAGCGCAGTCATAGCTCCTATGGGGAGGCAAGGATGCAGATTTACTTTCGCTAAACACATCAGAAAAATCAAACAAAAAGTCAGGAACATCCTGAGCCTGGGGGAGGCAGAAAAAACAGGAGTGTTGGTATTAACACATTGGCAGCCCCAACTGGTTACAGAGACAGATTTCCAATCCAAAACAGGATTATGAGACTGTAACCAAGGGAAACCCAGCACGATAATGTCATGCAGATTATATAGAACCAAAAATTTGCAGCACTCCTGGTGATCAGGTTCAACCCTCATTATCACCTGAGTAGAAAACTGGGGTTTATTCTCAGCCAAAGGGGTAGAATCGATCCCCAGTAGGGGAATAGACTTCTGTAGGGGTATCAAGGGAAACCCACAACGTTTAGCAAAATCATAATCCATCAGGTTAATAGCTGCTCCAGAATCAACGAAAGCCTGAGCAGAAAATGAGGACAGAGAGCATATCAGAGTGACAGTTAATAAAAACTTAGTCTGAACACTACCCAAGACAACTGAGCGTGCAAAACGTCTTCCCCGCTTAGGGCAGACTGAAATAGCATGAGAGGCATCACCACAGTAGAAACATAACCCATTGCGCTTTCGAAACTCATGACGCTGTGCCCCAGACACCACTCTATCACACTGCATGGGTTCAGAAGCTGGTTCACAAGGCAATACCATTCCACGCATACTTCTCCGCTCACGCAAACGTCTGTCAATTTGAATCGCTAATGACATAGAATCATTGAGACCAGAGGGGACAGGGAATCCCACCATAACATCCTTTACATTATCTGACAGACCCTTCCGGAAAAGGGCCGCCAAAGCGTCGTCATTCCATTTGGTCAGGACTGCCCACCTACGGAATCTCTGACAGTATAACTCAGCATCATCAAGCCCCTGATTTAATGCCAACAAGGCTTTTTCAGCTTGATCAGTGACATTAGGCTCATCGTACAATAACCCAAAGCCTGAAAAAACGCATCAACATCACTCAAAACAGGATCCCCAGGTATCAGGGAAAAAGCCCAATCCTGAGGATCGCCGCGCAGGAGAGA
>JARQOD010009089.1:0-32877 GCA_033576555.1 Oophaga sylvatica | reverse complement strand
CTGTTTTTAAAAACCCCAGAGCTGCACCACTTTGCTGGGCAGTCACTGTGTAAACATTATTGATCTGATTCCCTGTATTATACTCCAGAGCTGCACTCACTATTCTGCTGGTGCAGTCCACTGTGTACAAACTTTTACTTTACTGATCCTGAGTTACATCCTGTATTAACTCCAGAGCTGCACTCACTATTCTGCTGTGCAGTCACTGTGTAAAAATTACATTACTGATCCTGAGTTACCTCCTTATTATACCCAGAGCTGCACTCACTATTCTGCGGGTGCAGTCACTGTGTACATACATTACATTACTGATCCTGAGTTACATTCCTGTTTTATACCCCAGAGCGCACTCACTATTCTGCTGGTGCAGTCACTGTGTAATTACATTACTGATCCTGAGTTACCTCCTGTATTATACTCCAGAGCTGCACTCACTATTCTCTGTGAGTCACTGTGTACATACATTACATTACTGATCCTGAGTTACTCCTGTATTATACCCCAGAGCTGCACTCACTATTCTGCTGGTGCAGTCACTGTGTACATACATTATTTTGATCCGAGTTACATCCTGTATTATACTCCAGAGCTGCACCACTTTTCTGCTGGGCAGTCACTGTGTCCCATACATTACATTACTGATCCTGATTACATCCTGTTTTAAATACTCCAGAGCTGAACCCCCGGTGCGGGACATGAAAATACATTACAAAAACAACAAAGAAACCAAAGGTCTTTTTCGTGCGGTGCAGCACGGACATACATACAAGGAAACGGATAATTTGATTAACCCCAGACTTGATCACCCGGGCAACCCTGTGGTACTCACCTTAATAAGACCGAGTACACCTGATTCCCAAGTCACTTCACAATCTTCACTGGCAACATTTAAACACACGAGACCTCCTGAAACCCCACTCAAACCCTTTTCCCAAAGGGCAGTCACTGTGTACATAAACTTTTACTGATCCTGATTACATCCTGTATTATACTCCAGAGCTCACTCACTATTCTGCTGGTTGCAGCCCACTGGTACATACATACATTACTGATCCTGAGTTACCTCCTGTATTATTACTCCAGAGCTGCACTCACTATTCTGCTGGTGAAATCACTGTGTACATACATTACATTACTGATCCTGATTACATCCTGATTATACTCCAGAGCTGCACTAACAATTCTCCCTGGTGCAGTCACTGTGTACATACATTAATTACTGATCCTGAGTTACATCCTGTATTATACCCCAGAGCTGCACTCACTATTCTGCTGGTGCAGTCACGTGTACATACATTACATTACTGATCCCGGGAGTTACCTCCTGTATTATACTCCAGAGCTGCACTCACTATTCTGCTGGTGCAGTCACTGTGTACATACATTACATTACTGATCCTGAGTTACATCCTGTATTATACCCCAGAGCTGCACTCACTATTCTGCTGGTGCAGTCACTGTGTACATACATTACATACTGATTCTGAGTTACCTCCTGTATTATACCCAGAGCTGCACTCACTGTTCTGCTGGTGCAGTCACTGTGTACATACATTACATCACTGATCCTGAGTTACATCCTGTATTATACTCCAGAGCTGCACTCACTGTTCTGCTGGTGCAGTCACTGTGTAGACATTACATCACTGATCCTGAGTTACATCCTGTATTATACTCCAGAGCTGCACTCACTATTCTGCTGGTGCAGTCACTGTGTACATACATTACATTACTGATCCTGAGTTACATCCTGTATTATACTGCAGAGCTGCACTCACTATTCTGCTGGTGCAGTCACTGTGTACATACATTACTGATCCTGAGTTACATCCTGTATTATACTCCAGAGCTGCACTCACTATTCTGCTGGTGCAGTCACTGTGTACATACATTACATTACTGATTCTGAGTTACCTCCTGTATTATACCCCAGAGCTGCACTCACTGTTCTGCTGTGTACATACCGGGAAGCTCCTCCATGCTGCTGACGGGGCTGAAGTAATTCTTCAGGGAGTTGTAGCTGTTCATGGCGACATTCAGGTAGAATTCTGGCATGAAGGCGTAGAGTGCTCCGGTGCGGTCGGAGTGCTGGATGCTCCGCAGACAGACCTGCAGTAACCAGTAGATGTCCTGCATCTTCTCCTGGGGGTGGAGGACGGGGATCAAGTTACTCTTTTCAATACTGGTAATTCTCTCCTGTCACTGACCGGTGGCAGAGGTCGGGGAGGTGACCGGTGGCAGAGGTCGGGGTGGTGACCGGTGGCAGAGGTCGGGGTGGTGACAGGTGGCAGAGGTCGGGGTGGTGACCGTGGCAGAGGTCGGGTGGTGACAGGTGGCAGAGGTCGAGGAGGTGACGGTGGCAGAGGTCGCGGAGGTGACCGGTGGCAGAGGTCGCGGGAGGTGACCGGTGGCAGAGGTCGGGGTGGTGACCGGTGGCAGAGGTCGGGGTGGTGACCGGTGGCAGAGGTCGGGAGGTGACCGGTGGCAGAGGTCGGGAGGTGACCGGTGGCAGAGGTCGGGAGGTGACCGGTGGCAGAGGTCGGGGAGGTGACCGGTGGCAGAGGTCGGGGAGGTGACCGGTGGCACAGGTCGGGGAGGTGACCGGTGGCAGAGGTCGGGGAGGTGACCGGTGGCAGAGGTCGGGGAGGTGACCGGTGGCAGAGGTCGGGGAGGTGACCGGTGGCAGAGGTCGGGGAGGTGACCGGTGGCACAGGTCGGGGAGGTGACCGGTGGCAGAGGTCGAGGAGGTGACCGGTGGCAGAGGTCGGGAGGTGACCGGTGGCAGAGGTCGGGGTGGTGACCGGTGGCAGAGGTCGGGGGGTGACCGGTGGCAGAGGTCGGGGAGGTGACCGGTGGCAGAGGTCGGGGAGGTGACCGGTGGCAGAAGTCGGGGAGGTGACCGGTGGCAGAGGTCGGGGTGGTGACCGGTGGCAGAGGTCGGGGAGGTGACCGGTGGCAGAGGTCGGGGAGGTGACCGGTGGCAGAGGTCGGGGAGGTGACCGGTGGCAGAGGTCGGGGAGGTGACCGGTGGCAGAGGTCGGGGAGGTGACCGGTGGCAGAGGTCGGGGAGGTGACCGGTGGCAGAGGTCGGGGTGGTGACCGGTGGCAGAGGTCGGGGTGGTGACCAGGTGGCAGAGGTCGGGGTGGTGACCGGTGGCAGAGGTCGAGGAGGTGACCGGTGGCAGAGGTCGGGGAGGTGACCGGTGGCAGAGGTCGGGGTGGTGACCGGTGGCAGAGGTCGGGGAGGTGACCGGTGGCAGAGGTCGGGGAGGTGACCGGTGGCAGAGGTCGGGGAGGTGACCGGTGGCAGAAGTCGGGGAGGTGACCGGTGGCAGAGGTCGGGGTGGTGACCGGTGGCAGAGGTCGGGGAGGTGACCGGTGGCAGAGGTCGGGGAGGTGACCGGTGGCAGAGGTCGGGGAGGTGACCGGTGGCAGAGGTCGGGGAGGTGACCGGTGGTTGGCAGAGGTCGGGGTGGTGACTGGACACATTGGCTCTCTCCCATCTGCTGCTGCCCCTTCCTGTGAGTGATTGGGGGGTTTCAGCCCCGTCCGCCCAGCAGATCGGTGTATTCTGCCCTTTTGCCCTAATGTCAGTGTGTGGTAGGCCGGGGAACGGTGGGCAGTGCGGACCCCCGGGGTGGGGGGCACAGGGCGTCCGGTACCTTGGAGTAGATGGTGACGTTGATCCAGGCCAGCCGCCGGCTCAGGTGGTTCAGCTTCTCCAGGAAGACTTGCTGACTCTTCTTCAGCTCCTCCAGGATGTCCGGCCTCTGTCCAGACCACATAATATTACAGACGGCAGCGGCGCCACCCTGAGGCCACAGTGGGTGCGGCGCCTACTCACCCTCTGGGGGCAGCGCTTTATCTTCTCCTCTGTGTCTTTAAGGGCCAAAGCATATTCATTCACATCGTCCGAGACCCCGACCATCTGCAAGAAAACCACACGACACAGGAGAAGTAAATGGGATCCGCTCGGGGTGGGCCGGGCCGCGGTCGGGATCCGCTCGGGGTGGGCCGGGCAGCGGTCGGGATCCGCTCGGGGTGGGCCGGGCAGCGGTCGGGATCCGCTCGGGGTGGGCCGTGCAGCGGTCGGGATCCGCTCGGGGTGGGCCGTGCAGCGGTCGGGATCCGCTCGGGGTGGGCCGTGCAGCGGTCGGGATCCGCTCGGGGTGGCCGGGCAGCGGTCGGGATCCGCTCGGGGTGGGCCGGGCAGCGGTCGGGATCCGCTCGGGGTGGGCCGGGCAGCGGTCGGGATCCGCTCGGGGTGGGCCGTGCAGCGGTCGGGATCCGCTCGGGGTGGGCCGTGCAGCGGTCGGGATCCGCTCGGGGTGGGCCGGGCAGCGGTCGGGATCCGCTCGGGGTGGGCCGTGCAGCGGTCGGGATCCGCTCGGGGTGGGCCGTGCAGCGGTCGGGATCCGCTCGGGGTGGGCCGGGCAGCGGTCGGGATCCGCTCGGCGTGGGCCTCACCTTCCCCAGCTGCTGGTGCACGCTCAGGTTGTACATCATCACCGCCCCGTCCAGGATCTCCAGCAGCGAGTTCTCGGTGATCGGCAGCGCCGGCTCCTCCGGGGGTCTTCCTAGAAGCAGCCCGTCATTCCCATGATGCCCTTCAACTACAATGGAAGAAAACATGGCTGCGCTTTGTGTCCGCGGTGATGGATCCGCCGCTCTACATTACGGCCGGCGGAGTCTCCTCTGACACAAGCCCCTAATATCAGCCTGAGACCCCAATATATCTCTCAATGTCTTTAGACACAAGTTTAGGGGGGCAGCGGTGAGCCTGATCGCCCTCCCCGGCCCACCACCTACTATCATCTTCGGTTCGCTGCTCCACACTCAGGCTCCGCACTTTCACTTTCTCCAGGGCCCCCAGGGGCCGGCGCGGGGTCATCAGACTGACGGCCGCGGTGCTCAGGAAGCGATTGGCTCTCCCCAGGGTTGGCGAGCTGAGCCAGCTGGGCCGGGCCAGTGCCCCCCCGATAGCCAGAGCTGCAGAGGCCCTCTGAATAGAGAGGAGCAAGAGTGAGTGTGGATGGCCGTGACGGTCACGCGGCCCCTCATCTCCCCTCACCCACCTGGGCCGTGGTGCTGGCGGACTCATCCTCCTCCTCCAGATCATCCATAGTGACGGCCTGCAGCTCCGACGGGTCGATGACGATATTGGCCTTAGACGCGAGGTCATCTGAGATGGAACCATAAGCTGTCAGGACCGCTCTGCCCATCCCCCACACAGCCCCTGTCCCACCGCTCTGCCCATCCCCCACACAGCCCCCGTCCCACCGCTCTGCCCATCCCCCACACAGCCCCTGTTCCCCCGCGCAGCCCCCGTCCCCCCACGCAGCCCTGTCCCCCCACGCAGCCCCGTCCCACCGCTCTGCCCCGTCCACCCACACAGCCCCGTCCCACTGCTCTGCCCATCCCTCACACAGCCCTGTCCCACTGTTCTGCCCATCCCCCACAGCCCCCGTCCCCCCGCGCAGCCCCCGTCCCACCGCTCTGCCCATCCCCCACACAGCCCCCGTCCCCCGCGCAGCCCCCGTCCCCCCACGCAGCCCCGTCCCACCGCTCTGCCCCGTCCACCCACACAGCCCCGTCCCACTGCTCTGCCCCGTCCCCCCACACAGCCCCGCTCCCACCGCTCTGCCCGTCCCTCACACAGCCCTTGTCCCACTGTTCTGCCCATCCCCCACACAGCCCCCGTCCCCCCGCGCAGCCCCCGTCCCACCGCTCTGCCCATCCCCACAGCCCCCGTCCCACCGCTCTGCCCCGTCCACCCACACAGCCCCGTCCCACTGCTCTGCCCCGTCCCCCCACGCAGCCCCCGTCCCACGCTCTGCTCCATCCCCCCACGCAGCCCCCGTCCCACCACTCTGCTCCATCCCCCCACGCAGCCCCCGTCCCACCACTCTGCTCCATTCCCCCACGCAGCCCCGTCCCCCCACGCAGCCCCCGTCCTCCCACACAGCCCCCGTCCCACCGCTCTGCCCCGTCCACCCACACAGCCCACATCCCACCGCTCTGCCCCATCCCCCCATGCAGCCCCGTCCCACCCCATCCCCCCACGCAGCCCCCGTCCACCCACACAGCCCCCATCCCACCGCTCTGCCCCGTCCCCCCATGCAGCCCCCGTTCCACCCCGTCCCCCCACACAGCCCCCATCCCACCGCTCTGCCCCATCCCCCATGCAGCCCCCGTCCCCCTCACAGTCCCCATCCCACCGCTCTGCCCCGTCCCCCAGGCAGCCCCCTTCCCACCGCTCTGCCCCTTCCCCCCAGGCAGCCCCCGTACCACTACACAGCCCCCGTCCCACCGCTCTGCCCCGTCCCCCCACACAGCCCCCGTCCTACCGCTCTGCCCATCCCCACACAGCCCCCGTCCCCCCACACAGCCCTGGTCCCCCCACACACAGCCCCCATCCCCACACACAGCCCCCATCCCCCCACACAGCCCCGATCCCCCACACAGCCCCCATCCCCCCACACAGCCCCCGTCCCCCCACACACAGCCCCCATCCCCCACACAGCCCCATCCCCCCAACCAGCCCCCGTCCCCACACACAGCCCCCGTCCCCTCGCTCTGCCCCCGTCCCCCACGCAGCCCTGGTCCCCACACAGCCCCGTCCCCACACACAGCCCCCGTCCCCTCGCTCTGCCCCCGTCCCCCACGCAGCCCTGGTCCCCACACAGCCCCCATCCCCACACACAGCCCCCGTCCCACCGCTCTGCCCCGTCCCACCGCTCTGCCCTGTCCCCCCACACAGCCCGGTCCCCCCACCGCTCAGCCCTGTCCCCACACACAGCCCCTGTCCCACCGCTCAGCCCCGTCCCCACACACAGCCCCCGTCCCCACACACAGCCCCCGTCCCACCGCTCTGCCCTGTCCCCCACAAAGCCCCCGTCCCTCCACACAGCCCCGATCCCCCCACACACATCCCCCATCCCACCTCTCTGCCCCGTCCCCCGCTCTGTACCCGTCCCCCCGCTCTGCCCCATCCCCCCCACGCAGCCCCCATCCCCCCGCTCTGCCCCCGTTCCCCCATGCAGCCCCCGTCCCCCCACACAGCCCCGGTCCCCCCACACACAGCCCCATCCCCCCACACACAGCCCCCGTCCCCCCACACACAGCCCCCGTCCCCCACACAGCCCCGTCCCACCGCTCTGCCCCATCCCCCCACACAGCCCCCGTCCCACCGCTCTCCCCATCCCCCCATACAGCCCCCGTCCCCCACGCAGCCCGGTCCCCCCACACACAGCCCTCGTCCCCACACACAGCCCCCATCCCACCGCTCTGCCCCGTCCCCCCACGCAGCCCCCGTCCCACCACTCTGCCCCGTCCCCCTACGCAGCCCCCGTCCCCCCACACAGCCCCCGTCCCACCGCTCTGCCCCGTCCCCCCACGCAGCCCCCATCCCACCACTCTGCCCCGTCCCCCTACGCAGTCCCGACCCACCACTCTGCCCCGTCCCCCTACTCAGCCCCCGACCCCCACACAGCCCCCGTCCCACCGCTCTGCCCCGTCCCCCCACACAGCCCCTGTCCCACCGCTCAGCCCCGTCCCACCGCTCTGCCCCGTCCCCCACGCAGCCCCCGTCCCACCGCTCAGCCCCCGTTCCACCGTCTGCCCCGTCCCCCCACACAGCCCCCGTCCCACCACACAGCCCCTGTCCCACCGCTCAGCCCCCGTCCCACCGCTCTGCCCCGTCCCCCCACGCAGCCCCCGTCCCACCGCTCAGCCCCCGTTCCACCGCTCTGCCCGTCCCCCCACACAACCCCCGTCCCACCGCTCTGCCCCATCCCCCACACAGCCCCTGTCCCACCACTCTGCCCCGTCCCCTATGCAGCTCCCCGTCCCCCCACACAGCCCCCGTCCCACCGCTCAGCCCCGTCCCACCGCTCTGCCCCGTCCCCTAAGCAGCCCCCGTCCCCTAAGCAGCCCCCGTCCCACCGCTCAGCCCCCGTCCCACCGCTCTGCCCCGTCCCACCGCTCTGCCCTGTCCCCCCACGCTGCCCCCGTCCCACCGCTCTGCCCTGTCCCCCCACGCTGCCCCCGTCCCACCGCTCAGCCCGCCCACCGCTCTGCCCCGTCCCCCCACGCAGCCCCCGTCCAGAAGAGATCCCACCTTTCAGCATCTTCCGTAGATGAGAGAGAAGCCCCCCGAGCCGCTGCAGATCGAAGTAATCCACTTTCCCGTTGTAGAAGAGCTGGGGCGGCACGTAGGCATCTGGGGGCGCAGAGCGGATCAGGACACAAGGAAAGAACCAACAGCCCCCAAACCCCGGAGTCCCCGAGTCTCAGCGCACCCTCACTGCAGAGCGCCGACGCACTCCGGGCCTGGACCTCGTCCCAGCAGCAGCGCAGCGCGGTCACCAGGCGGTGCAGGAAGCACACCATGTACTCCGGGGGGCACAGCACCGTCGGGTTCTGGGGGGACACAGCAGTGAGAAGATAGCGCACCCTGATGACAGAAGAGACCGCTGCCTCCAGGGTAAGAGACCGCAAACCCCACCCCGATGACAGAAGAGACCGCTGCCTCCAGGGTAAGAGACCGCAAACCCCACCCTGATGACAGAAGAGACCGCTGCCTCCAGGGTAAGAGACCGCAGACTCCACCCCGATGACAGAAGAGACCGCAGACTCCACCCCGATGACAGAGACCGCAGACTCCACCCTGATGACAGAAGAGACCGCAGACTCCAGGGTAAGAGACCGCAAACCCCACCCCGATGACAGAAGAGACCGCTGCCTCCAGGGTAAGAGACCGCAGACTCCACCCCCTGATGACAGAAGAGACCGCTGCCACCAGGGTAAGAGACCGCAGACTCCACCCCCTGATGACAGAAGAGACCGCTGCTTCCAGGGTAAGAGACCGCAGACCCCACCCTGATGACAGAAGAGACCGCCACCACCAGGGTAAGAGACCGCAAACCCACCCCGATGACAGAAGAGACCGCCACCTCCAGGGTAAGAGACCGCAAACCCCACCCCGATGACAGAAGAGACCGCTGCCTCCAGGGTAAGAGACCGCAAACCCCACCCTGATGACAGAAGAGACCGCTGCCTCCAGGGTAAGAGACCGCAGACCCCACCCTGATGACAGAAGAGACCGCTGCCTCCAGGGTAAGAGACCGCAGACCCCACCCTGATGACAGAAGAGACCGCTGCCTCCAGGGTAAGAGACCGCAAACCCACCCCGATGACAGAAGAGACCGCTGCCTCCAGGGTAAGAGACCGCAAAACCCCACCCCGATGACAGAAGAGACCGCCGCCACCAGGGAAAGAGACCGCAGACCCCACCCCCTGATGACAGAAGAGACCGCCGCCTCCAGGGTAAGAGACCGCAGACCCCACCCCGATGACAGAAGAGACCGCTGCCACCAGGGTAAGAGACCGCAAACCCACCCCGATGACAGAAGAGACCGCTGCCTCCAGGGTAAGAGACCGCAAACCCCACCCTGATGACAGAAGAGACCGCTGCCTCCAGGGTAAGAGACCGCAAACCCACCCCGATGACAGAAGAGACCGCTGCCACCAGGGTAAGAGACCGCAAACCCCACCCCGATGACAGAAGAGACCGCTGCCTCCAGGGTAAGAGACCGCAAACCCCACCCTGATGACAGAAGAGACCGCTGCCTCCAGGGTAAGAGACCGCAAACCCCACCCCGATGACAGAAGAGACCGCTGCCTCCAGGGTAAGAGACCGCAGACCCCACCCCGATGACAGAAGAGACCGCTGCCTCCAGGGTAAGAGACCGCAGACCCCACCCTGATGACAGAAGAGACCGCTGCCTCCAGGGTAAGAGACCGCAGACCCCACCCTGATGACAGAAGAGACCGCTGCCTCCAGGGTAAGAGACCGCAAACCCCACCCTGATGACAGAAGAGACCGCTGCCTCCAGGGTAAGAGACCGCAGACCCCACCTGATGACAGAAGAGACCGCTGCCTCCAGGGTAAGAGACCGCAAACCCCACCCCCATGACAGAAGAGACCGCTGCCTCCAGGGTAAGAGACCGCAAACCCCACCCCGATGACAGAAGAGACCGCTGCCTCCAGGGTAAGAGACCGCAAACCCCACCCCGATGACAGAAGAGACCGCTGCCTCCAGGGTAAGAGACCGCAGACCCCACCCTGATGACAGAAGAGACCGCTGCCTCCAGGGTAAGAGACCGCAGACCCCACCCCTGATGACAGAAGAGACCGCCGCCACCAGGGTAAGAGACCACAGACTCCACCCCTGATGACAGAAGAGACCGCTGCCACCAGGGTAAGAGACCGCAGACTCCACCCCCTGATGACAGAAGAGACCGCTGCCTCCAGGGTAAGAGACCGCAGACCCCACCCTGATGACAGAAGAGACCGCTGCCTCCAGGGTAAGAGACCGCAGACTCCACCCTGCTGACAGAAGAGACCGCTGCCTCCAGGGTAAGAGACCGCAGACCCCACCCCTGATGACAGAAGAGACCGCCGCCACCAGGGTAAGAGACCGCAAACCCCACCCCGATGACAGAAGAGACCGCCGCCTCCAGGGTAAGAGACCGCAGACCCCACCCCCTGATGACAGAAAAGACCGCTGCCTCCAGGGTAAGAGACCGCAGACTCCACCCCTGATGACAGAAGAGACCGCCGCCACCAGGGTAAGAGACCACAGACTCCACCTTGATGACAGAAGAGACCGCCGCCTCCAGGGTAAGAGACCGCAGACTCCACCTTGATGACAGAAGAGACCGCCGCCTCCAGGGTAAGAGACCGCAAACCCCACCCGATGACAGAAGAGACGCTGCCTCAGGGTAAGAGACCGCAGACTCCACCCCTGATGACAGAAGAGACCGCTGCCACCAGGGTAAGAGACCGCAGACTCCACCCCCTGATGACAGAAGAGACCGCTGCCCCAGGGTAAGAGACCGCAGACCCCACCCCTGATGACAGAAGAGACCGCTGCCTCCAGGGTAAGAGACCGCAGACTCCACCCCTGATGACAGAAGAGACCGCGCCACCAGGGTAAGAGAACCGCAGACTCCACCCCCTGATGACAGAAGAGACCGCTGCCTCCAGGGTAGAGACCGCAACCCCCTGCAGAAGAGACCGCTGACCCACCCCGATGACAGAAGAGACCGCTGCATCCAGGGTAAGAGACCGCAGACTCCACCCCGATGACAGAAGAGACCGCTGCCTCCAGGGTAAGAGACCGCAGACTCCACCCTGATGACAGAAGAGACCGCTGCCTCCAGGGTAAGAGACCGCAGACTCCACCCCTGATGACAGAAGAGACCGCCGCCACCAGGGTAAGAGACCGCAGACTCCACCCCTGATGACAGAAGAGACCGCTGCCTCCAGGGTAAGAGACCGCAGACTCCACCCCTGATGACAGAAGAGACCGCTGCCTCCAGGGTAAGAGACCGCAGACTCCACCCTGATGACAGAAGAGACCGCTGCCTCCAGGGTAAGAGACCGCAGACTCCACCCTGATGACAGAAGAGACCGCTGCCCCAGGGTAAGAGACCGCAGACTCCACCCCCTGATGACAGAAGAGACCGCGCCCCAGGGTAAGAGACCGCAGACTCCACCCCCTGATGACAGAAGAGACCCGCCTCCAGGGTAAGAGACCGCAGACCCACCCCTGATGACAGAAGAGACCGCTGCCTCCAGGGTAAGAGACCACAGACTCCACCCCGATGACAGAAGAGACCGCTGCCTCCAGGGTAAGAGACCACAGACTCCACCCCGATGACAGAAGAGACCGCTGCCTCCAGGGTAAGAGACCGCAGACTCCACCCCTGATGACAGAAGAGACCGCTGCCTCCAGGGTAAGAGACCGCAGACTCCACCCCCTGATGACAGAAGAGACCGCTGCCACCAGGGTAAGAGACCGCAGACCCCACCCCTGATGACAGAAGAGACCGCTGCCTCCAGGGTAAGAGACCGCAGACCCCCCCCTGATGACAGAAGAGACCGCTGCCTCCAGGGTAAGAGACCGCAGACTCCACCCCCTGATGACAGAAGAGACCGCTGCCTCCAGGGTAAGAGACCGCAGACTCCACCCCTGATGACAGAAGAGACCGCTGCCACCAGGGTAAGAGACCGCAGACTCCACCCTGATGACAGAAGAGACCGCTGCCTCCAGGGTAAGAGACCGCAGACTCCACCCCGATGACAGAAGAGACCGCTGCCACCAGGGTAAGAGACCGCAGACTCCACCCGATGACAGAAGAGACCGCTGCCACCAGGGTAAGAGACCGCAGACTCCACCCCTGATGACAGAAGAGACCGCTGCCACCAGGGTAAGAGACCGCAGACTCCACCCCGATGACAGAAGAGACCGCTGCCCCAGGGTAAGAGACCGCAGACTCCACCCCTGATGACAGAAGAGACCGCTGCCACCAGGGTAAGAGACCGCAGACTCCACCCTGATGACAGAAGAGACCGCCGCCACCAGGGTAAGAGACCGCAGACTCCACCCCTGATGACAGAAGAGACCGCTGCCACCAGGGTAAGAGACCGCAGACTCCACCCCTGATGACAGAAGAGACCGCCTGCCTCCAGGGTAAGAGACGCAGACTCCACCCCCTGATGACAGAAGAGACCGCTGCCACCAGGGTAAGAGACCGCAGACTCCACCCCTGATGACAGAAGAGACCGCTGCCTCCAGGGTAAGAGACCGCAGACTCCACCCCTGATGACAGAAGAGACCGCTGCCACCAGGGTAAGAGACCGCAGACTCCACCCTGATGACAGAAGAGACCGCTGCCTCCAGGGTAAGAGACCGCAGACTCCACCCCGATGACAGAAGAGACCGCTGCCACCAGGGTAAGAGACCGCAGACTCCACCCTGATGACAGAAGAGACCGCTGCCACCAGGGTAAGAGACCGCAGACTCCACCCCCTGATGACAGAAGAGACCGCTGCCACCAGGGTAAGAGACCGCAGACCTCCACCCCTGATGACAGAAGAGACTGCTGCCTCCAGGGTAAGAGACCGCAGACTCCACCCCTGATGACAGAAGAGACCGCTGCCACCAGGGTAAGAGACCGCAGACTCCACCCTGATGACAGAAGAGACCGCCGCCACCAGGGTAAGAGACCGCAGACTCCACCCCTGATGACAGAAGAGACGCTGCCACCAGGGTAAGAGACCGCAGACTCCACCCCTGATGACAGAAGAGACCGCCCCCAGGGTAAGAGACCGCAGACTCCACCCCTGATGACAGAAGAGACCGCCGCCACCAGGGTAAGAGACCGCAGACTCCACCCCCTGATGACAGAAGAGACCGCCGCCCCAGGGTAAGAGACCGCAGACCCACCCCTGATGACAGAAGAGACCGCCGCCACCAGGGTAAGAGACCGCAGACTCCACCCCCTGATGACAGAAGAGACCGCCGCCACCAGGGTAAGAGACCGCAGACTCCACCCCTGATGACAGAAGAGACCGCGCCACCAGGGTAAGAGACCGCAGACTCCACCCCCTGATGACAGAAGAGACCGCCGCCACCAGGGTAAGAGACCGCAGACTCCACCCCTGATGACAGAAGAGACCGCCGCCTCCAGGGTAAGAGACCGCAGACTCCACCCCCTGATGACAGAAGAGACCGCCGCCACCAGGGTAAGAGACCGCAGACTCCACCCCCTGATGACAGAAGAGACCGCGCCACCAGGGTAAGAGACCGCAGACTCCACCCCTGATGACAGAAGAGACCGCCCCACCAGGGTAAGAGACCGCAGACTCCACCCCATGATGACAGAAGAGACCGCGCCACCAGGGTAAGAGACCGCAGACCCACCCCCTGATGACAGAAGAGACCGCTGCCACCAGGGTAAGAGACCGCAGACCCCACCCCCTGATGACAGAAGAGACCGCTGCCACCAGGGTAAGAGACCGCAGACTCCACCCCATGATGACAGAAAGACCGCGCCACCAGGGTAAGAGACCGCAGACCCACCCCCTGATGACAGAAGAGACCCTGCCCACCAGGGTAAGAGACCGCAACCCCACCCCCTGATGACAGAAGAGACCGCTGCCCCAGGGTAAGAGACCGCAGACCCACCCCTGATGACAGAAGAGACCGCTGCCACCAGGGTAAGAGACCGCAGACCCCACCCCTGATGACAGAAGAGACCGCTGCCCCAGGGTAAGAGACCGCAGACTCCACCCCCTGATGACAGAAGAGACCGCCGCCTACCAGGGTAAGAGACCGCAAACCCCACCCCTGATGACAGAAGAGACCGCTGCCCCCAGGGTAAGAGACCGCAGACTCCACCCCATGATGACAGAAGAGACCCCCGCCACCAGGGTAAGAGACCGTAGACTCCACCCCATGATGACAGAAGAGACCGCGCCCACAGGGTAAGAGACCGTAGACCCACCCCTGATGACAGAAGAGACCGCCGCCTCCAGGGTAAGAGACCGCAGACCCACCCCTGATGACAGAAGAGACCGCTGCCACCAGGGTAAGAGACCGCAGACTCCACCCCATGATGACAGAAGAGACCGCCACCACCAGGGTAAGAGACCGCAGACTCCACCCCCTGATGACAGAAGAGACCGCTGCCACCAGGGTAAGAGACCGCAGACTCACCCCCTGATGACAGAAGAGACCGCCGCCACCAGGGTAAGAGACCGCAGACTCCACCCTGATGACAGAAGAGACCGCTGCCTCCAGGGTAAGAGACCGCAGACCCCACCCCGTGATGACAGAAGAGACCGCCACCACCAGGGTAAGAGACCGCAGACCCCACCCCGTGATGACAGGAGAGACCGCCACCACCAGGGTAAGAGACCGCAGACTCCACCCCCTGATGACAGAAGAGACAGCCACCACCAGGGTAAGAGACCGCAGACTCCACCCCATGATGACAGAAGAGACCGCCGCCTCCAGGGTAAGAGACCGCAGACTCCACCCCCTGATGACAGAAGAGACCGCTGCCACCAGGGTAAGAGACCGCAGACTCCACCCCATGATGACAGAAGAGACCGCTGCCACCAGGGTAAGAGAGCGCAGACTCCACCCCATGATGACAGAAGAGACCGCCGCCACCAGGGTAAGAGACCGCAGACTCCACTCCGTGATGACGGACAGAAGAGACCGCCGCCACCAGGTAAGAGACCGCAGACTCCACCCCGTGATGAAGGACAGAAGAGACATCTCCGGTGCTCACCCCGCGGTTACTTGCGTTCTCCTGGAGAAACTTCCTGAACTTGTTGAGGAAAATATATCGAGACGCTTCACCCTGCAGAGAGACCCCCAGTGTCAGAGGTGTGGAGAGGGGGCGCCGGGAACGGGGGCCGCGCAGCTCTGCCCCCCAACGCCAGGCTGCACTTACTGCTCCTTTGTCCTTGTTGTTCAGCAGAAGTCTCAGGATCTGAACCTGCAGCTCCTCCACCACTGAAAGAAAGGGCGGACATCATCCGGGGGCACAGACGGGCGGCCCCCCGAGGACAGACGGACGCCCCCTCGAGGACAGACGGACCCCCCCCCCCCCCCGAGGACAGACGGACGTCCCCCCGAGGACAGACGGACGCCCCCCCCCGAGGACAGACGGGCGGACATCATCCGGGGGCACAGACGGGTGGCCCCCCCGAGGACAGATGGACACCCCCCCGAGGACAGACGGACGGCCTCCCCCCGAAGACAGACGGGCGCCCCCCGAGGACAGACGGACGGCCCCCTGAGGACAGACGGACGCCCCCCCGAGGACAGACAGGCGGCCCCCCCGAGGAGAGACGGACGCCCCCCCCCGAGGACAGACGGGCGGACATCATCCGGGGGCACAGACGGGCGGCCCCCCCCCGAGGACAGACGGGCGCCCCCCCGAGGACAGACGGACGCCCCCCCCGAGGACAGACGGACGCCTCCCGAGGACAGAGAGGCGGCCCCCCCGAGGACAGACGGACGCCCCCCCCCCGAAGACAGACTGGCGGACATCATCCGAGGGCACAGACGGACGCCCCCCCCCCCCCCGATGGACAGACGGACACCCCCCCCGAGGACAGACGGACGGCCCCCCCCGAGGACAGACGGACGCCCCCCCCCCCCCCCCGAGGTCAGACGGACGCAGCCCCCCACCCCCCCCCGAGGACAGACTGGCGGACATCATCCGGGGGCACAGACGGACGCCCCCCCCCGAGGACAGACGGACGTCCCCCCCGAGGACAGACGGACACCCCCCCCGAGGACAGACGGACGGCCCCCCTGAGGACAGACGGACGCCCCCCCCCCCGAGGACAGACGGACGCCCCTCCCCGAGGATAGACGGACGCCCCCCCCCCGAGCACAGACGGATGCCCCCCCCCGAGGACAGACGGAAGCCCCCCCAAGGACAGACGGACATTCCCCACCCCGAGGACAGACGGGCGGACATCATCCGGGGGCACAGACGGGCGGCCCCCCCCAGAGGACAGACGGACGTCCCCCTGGAGGACAGACGGACGGCCCCCCGAGGACAGACGGACGGTCCCCCCCGAGGACAGACGGGCGGCCACCCCGAGGACAGACGGACGTCCCCCTCCGAGGACAGACGGACGGCCCCCCCGAGGACAGACGGACGGCCCTCCCCGAGGACAGACGGACGGCCCCCCCGAGGACAGACGGACGGCCCCCCCGAGGATAGACGGACGGCCCCCCCCGAGGACAGACGGGCGTCCCCCCGAGGACAGACGGACGTCCCCCCTCCGAGGACAGACGGGCGCCCCCCCCCAAGGACAGACGGACATTCCCCACCCCGAGGACAGACGGGCGGACATCATCCGGGGGCACAGACGGGCGGCCCCCCCCAGAGGACAGACGGACGGCCCCCCGAGGACAGACGGACGGTCCCCCCGAGGACAGACGGGCGGCCACCCCGAGGACAGACGGACGTCCCCCCTCCGAGGACAGACGGACGGCCCCCCGAGGACAGACGGACACCCCCCCGAGGACAGACGGACGGCCCCCCTGAGGACAGACGGACGCCCCCCCCCCCGAGGACAGACGGACGCCCCTCCCCGAGGATAGACGGACGCCCCCCCCCCGAGCACAGACGGATGCCCCCCCCGAGGACAGACGGAAGCCCCCCCAAGGACAGACGGACATTCCCCACCCCGAGGACAGACGGGCGGACATCATCCGGGGGCACAGACGGGCGGCCCCCCCCAGAGGACAGACGGACGTCCCCCCTGGAGGACAGACGGACGGCCCCCCGAGGACAGACGGACGGTCCCCCCGAGGACAGACGGGCGGCCACCCCGAGGACAGACGGACGTCCCCCTCCGAGGACAGACGGACGGCCCCCCCGAGGACAGACGGACGGCCCTCCCCGAGGACAGACGGACGGCCCCCCCGAGGACAGACGGACGGCCCCCCCGAGGATAGACGGACGGCCCCCCGAGGGACAGACGGGCGTCCCCCCGAGGACAGACGGACGTCCCCCCTCCGAGGACAGACGGGCGCCCCCCCCAAGGACAGACGGACATTCCCCACCCCGAGGACAGACGGGCGGACATCATCCGGGGGCACAGACGGGCGGCCCCCCCCAGAGGACAGACGGACGGCCCCCCGAGGACAGACGGACGGTCCCCCCGAGGACAGACGGGCGGCCACCCCGAGGACAGACGGACGTCCCCCCTCCGAGGACAGACGGACGGCCCCCCCGAGGACAGATGGACGGCCCCCCCCGAGGACAGACGGACGGCCCCCCCCGAGGACAGACGGACGGCCCCCCCGAGGATAAACGGACGGCCCCCCGAGGACAGACGGGCGTCCCCCGAGGACAGACGGACGTCCCCCCTCCGAGGACAGACGGGCGCCCCCCCCCCCCAAGGACAGACATCCTTCCACCTCGGGTACCTTCAATGCGCTTCTTCAGCCGGGTGCAGCCCCTCTCGTACGCCCTCCTCCGCAGCCGCTCCTCGCCGCTCTCCTCCGTCGGCTCCTTAATTTCTTTTCCCTTAAAAAAAATAACCAGAATTTCTATAAATGAAGACGACGCTGCAGACGCGAGCGGCGCTGAGTTTAGAGGCCGCGGCGCTGAGTTTAGAGGCCGCGGCGCTGAGTTTAGAGGCCGCGGAGCTGAGTTTAGAGGCCGCGGCGCTGAGTTTAGAGGTCGCGGCGCTGAGTTTAGAGGTCGCGGCGCTGAGTTTAGAGGCCGCGGCGCTGAGTTTAGAGGCCGCAGCGCTGAGTTTAGAGGTCGCGGAGCTGAGTTTAGAGGCCGCGGCGCTGAGTTTAGAGGCCGCGGCGCTGAGTTTAGAGGTCGCGGCGCTGAGTTTAGAGGCCGCGGAGCTGAGTTTAGAGGCCGCGGCGCTCAGTTTAGAGGCCGCGGCGCTGAGTTTAGAGGCCGCGGCGCTGAGTTTAGAGGTCGCGGCGCTCAGTTTAGAAGCCGCAGAGCTGAGTTTAAGTCAGTGACGCGGCGCTCAGTTTAGAGGCCGTGGTGCAAGTCTGGGTCAGTTCACATAAATAGTAAGAGAAGCTGCACTCGGTTCTTGCAGGAAGTGAACGCGTTTTTCACCAGAACTGATTGCTGCAGCGCAGGGGACGCGCGTCCTCGGTGGTTTTGACGAGGGCTACACCACAGCGACTGAGGACACGCGTCCCTGCACTGCAGCAATACCCAGTTACCGGGGTGATTTAGATACGAGTTTAGAGGCTAACGCGGCAACCGCGCGATGAGTTTAGAGGCGGTTAGCCGCGGCGCGTGGGGTGAGTTTAGGCCCGCTGAGGAGGTCGCGGCGCTGAGTTTAGAGGCCGCGGGTGAGTTGGGCGCGGCTGAGTTTGGGCCGGGTGAGTTAGAGGCCGCGGCGTGAGTTTAGAGGCCGCGGCGCTGAGTTTAGAGGCCGCGGCGCTGAGTTTAGAGGCGCGGCGCTGAGTTTAGAGGTCGCGGCGCTCAGTTTAGAGAGCCGCGGCGTAGTAAGCGCTGAGTTTAGAGGTCGCGGCGCTCAGTTTAGATAGTTGGCCGCGGCGCTCAGTTTAGAGGCCGTGGTGCAAGTCTGGGGTCAGTTCACATAAATAGTAAGAGAAGCTGCACTCGGTTCTTGCAGGAAGTGAACGCGTTTTTCACCAGAACTGATTGCTGCAGCGCAGGGGACGCGCGTCCTCAGTGGTTTTGACGAGGGCTACACCACAGCGACTGAGGACGCGCGTCCCCTGCACTGCAGCAATCAGTTCTGGTGAAAAACGCGTTCACTTCCTGCAAGAACCGAGTGCAGCTTTTCTTACTACAAATGAACGCAGCACGGGAAAATTCAGGAAAACGGCACAAAAGCAGCGGACGTGGCCCCGTGGCGCCTCCTCTCACCTCCTTGTTGAAGCGCTGGGGCCACCATGTGGTGGGGATGAGCTCCTGCAGTCCGGCCTCCTCCACCCGCAGGGGGCTCTTTATGAAGAAGAAGACGACCGATCGCAGGACGTCAAATCTATGAATCCCGCTAAGGACAAACCAAGATGGCGGACAGCGGAGAACACACACAGCCCACCCTGTACCGGGCCCCTGACACACACAGCCACCTGCCCGGCACACACACACACAGAGCCCACCCTGCCCGGCACACACACACAGCCCCCTGTACCGGGCCCCCGGCACACACACAGAGCCCACCCTGTACCGGGCCCCCGGCACACACACAGAGCCCACCCTGTATCGGGCCCCCGGCACACACACAGATCCCACCTGTACTGGGCCCCGGCACACACACAGAGCCCACCCTGTACGGGCCCCGGGCACACACAGAGCCACCCTGTATCGGGCCCCGGCACACACACACAGCCCACCCTGTACTGGGCCCCGCACACACACAGAGCCCACCCTGTACGGCCCCGGCACACACACAGAGCCCACCCTGTACCGGGCCCCCGGCACACACACAGAGCCCACCCTGTACCGGGCCCCCGGCACACACACAGAGCCCACCCTGTATCGGGCCCCCGGCACACACACACAGCCCACCCTGTACTGGGCCCCCGGCACACACACAGAGCCCACCCTGTACCGGGCCCCCGGCACACACACAGAGCCCACCCTGTACCGGGCCCCCAGCACACACACAGAGCCCACCCTGTACTGGGCCCCCGGCACACACACAGAGCCCACCCTGTACCGGGCCCCCGGCACACACACAGAGCCCACCCTGTACCGGGCCCCCGGCACACACACAGAGCCCACCCTGTACCGGGCCCCCGGCACACACACAGAGCCCACCCTGTACCGGGCCCCCGGCACACACACAGAGCCCACCCTGTACTGGGCCCCGGCACACACACAGAGCCCACCCTGTACGGGCCCCCGGCATACAGCCCACCCTGCCCTGGGCCCCCGGCACACACACAGAGCCCACCCTGTACTGGGCCCCCGGCACACACACAGACCCACCCTGTACTGGGCCCCCGGCACACAGCCCACCCTGCCCTGGGGCCCCCGGCACACACACAGAGCCCACCCTGTACTGGCCCCGGCACACACACGAGCCCACCCTGTACGGGCCCCGGCACACACACAGAGCCCACCCTGTACGGGCCCCGGCACACACACAGAGCCCACCCTGTATGGGCCCCGGCACACACACAGAGCCCACCCTGTACTGGGCCCCCGGCACACACACAGAGCCCACCCTGTACCGGGCCCCCGGCACACACCAGACCCACCCTGTACCGGGCCCCCGGCACACACGAGCCCACCCTGTACGGGCCCCGGCACACACACAGAGCCCACCCTGTACGGGCCCCCGGCACACACACAGAGCCCACCCTGTATCGGGCCCTGGACCCACAGAGCCACCCTGTCGGGCACGGCACACCACAGAGCCCATCCTGTACCGGGCCCCGGCCACACACAGAGCCCACCCTGTACGGGCCCCTGGCACACACACCCACCCTGTATCGGGCCCTGGCAACACCAGAGCCCACCCTAAATCGGGCCCCCGGCACACAGCCCACCCTGCCTGGGCCCCCGGATACAGCACGTTGCTGAGCAGGTACTTGCGGGACTTCTCGTGGCGCAGGATGGCGATGGTCAGACGCAAGTAGTGGATCTGTGGGTGCAGGCGCTGGTTACCATCAGGTCAGCACACGATCAGAGTGAACCCCAAATGCTGCAAAATCCCTAATTCACCACACCGCAGGCAGCCCCCTCCCCGGCTGTCCGAGGCCGGGAGCACCAACCACTGGCTCAGCGATCAGTGAGACTTGCCAGTGATTGGGGTCCATATTCCCTTGTGGCCCCTCATGTCAGGGACGTACCTGCAGCCCCAAGTCGGGCACTATAGGGGAGAAGCGATAGGCCCGGAGCAGAGACATCATCAGCTGCTTCAGAAACTCCTGGATTTCATAGTCCTGCAGAACACAAGGGGTTAATGAGCGCTCCCTGACCTCCAGCCACTAGAGGGCACCACCCACCTCCATCAGCAACCACATGAGGTCCAGGAGATGCTGGATGAGGGGGTGCTCCCCCACCGCGCCGCCGCCCTCCAGGATCCCCAGGAGGAAGCTCATCAGGACGTCCTCCACCAGATACACCTTACACTGCGGAGAGAGGGGGTTCAGTGGGGGCCACAGGGAAAGGGCCACGCCGGTGCCCCCGCTACACTTACCATCAATGGAGCAAAGTGGTTAAATATGTGCGCCAGTGTGATGAGGGCGGTGGGCTCACCCTGCAGCTGCCACAGAGCGGGGTCCACGTCCACCAGTCGCCCCTCCTGTCAAGAAAATGGTGTTTGATCAGACCCTGGGGAGCACTCTGAGGGCAGGAGAGGGCCGGGCAGGTCGGGGCAGACAGGGCAGGGCCGGGCAGGTAGGGGCAGACAGGGCAGGGCCGGGCAGGTCAGACAGAGCCGGGCAGACAGGGCAGGGCCGGGCAGGTCGGGGCAGACAGGGCAGGGCCGGGCAGGTCGGGGCAGACAGGGCCGGGCAGGGCAGGTCGCGGCAGACAGGGCAGGGCCAAGCAGGTCGGGGCAGAGAGGGCCGGGCAGGGCAGGTCGGGGCAGACAGTGCTGGGCAGGGCAGGTCGAGGCAGACAGGGCCGGGCAGGTCGGGGCAGAGAGGGCTGGGCAGGGCAGGTCGGAGCAGACAGGGCCGGGCAGGGCGGGGCAGGTCAGACAAAGCCGGGCAGACAGGGCAGGGCCGGGCAGGTCGGGGCAGACAGGGCAGGGCCGGGCAGACAGGGCCGGGCCGGTCGGGGCAGACAGGGCCGGGCAGGTCGGGCAGACAGAGCCGGGCAGGTCGGGGCAGACAGAGCAGGGCCTGGCAGGTCGGGGCAGACAGAGCCGGGCAGGGCAGGTAGGGGCAGACAGAGCCGGGCAAGGCAGGTCGGGGCAGACAGAGCCGGGCAGGGCAGGTCGGGGCAGACAGGGCCGGGCAGGTCGGGGCAGACAGGGCCGGGCAGGTCGGGGCAGACAGGGCCGGGGCAGGTCGGGGCAGAAAGGGCCGGGGGTCACTTACCTGCACGTCGATACCAGTGCTGAGGACATTATTGAGATATCCCAGCAACCTCTGAGCCTTCATGAGATCGATGGCGGGGGGATCCTGCAGGGGGCGGTAGCCATCCACAGGATATGTGAGGGGGAATGAAGGAAGAATGGCAGAAATTAAAGGGACGGTGTCCTGCCCCAAGAATTCAGGCCGATCACTGCGATGTTCTACTGCGTCCAGTGCACTTTGGGCATCAAATTCCTTTACAATTTAGACAATCTGTTGTCAGTGAGAAGCGCTCTCTCATTCATTCTCTCGCTCTCTCATTCATTCTCTCGCTCTCTCATTCATTCTCTCGCTCTCTCATTCATTCTCTCGCTCTCTCTCATTCTCTCGCTCTCTCTCATTCATTCTCTCACTCTCTCATTCATTCTCTCGCTCTCTCATTCATTCTCTCGCTCTCTCATTCTTTCGCTCTCTCATGCTCTCGCTCTCTCATTCATTCTCTCGCTCTCTCATGCTCTCGCTCTCTCATTCTCTAGCTCTCTCATTCATGCTCTTGCTCTCTTTCATGCTCTTGCTCTCTCATTCATTCTTTCGCTCTCTCATGCTCTCGCTCTCTCTCATTCTCATTCATTCTCTCGCTCTCTCATTCATTCTCTCGCTCTCTCATTCTCTCATTCATGCTCTTGCTCTCTCATGCTCTTGCTCTCTCTTCTCCCGCACTGACACACTGTAACGCTGCTGCAGCTGTGCAGGGAAGGATATCGAAGAGGCCGCGAGCCGAAGTTAAACGCCACTGACTCCTTGAAGGAAAGGCTGATGGCGGGGAAGTACGCCACGCCGGCCCCCCGGGAGATGTCGCTGAAGGCGGTGCCCAGACTCACACCGTTCCTGCAGAGAGAGGAGGACGGTGAGGGGGTGCGACAATCAGTGGGGTCTCACCGGACAGAGGGGTCTTACAGGCAGAAGGAGATGCATCCCTCATCCAGGTCTATGAGGCAGCTGACGATGTCCCCGGCCGCCCAGGACTAGGAGGAAGCACAGAGGTCACACGACGGTCCGGTGCGTCCGCGGGGCCCCCACACGGCGCCAAGCACTCACCTTCCCGTAGTTAGTGGTGGTCACGTTCCATTTACGTACCCTGTTCCCGTCATAGGCGTAAGAATTGGGAGTGTCCCCCACCCCCTCCTATGTGAGGAGAGAAGGGGCACGGTCACCAGCTGCCCCCAGCCATCCCACCGGCCGCCATCCCCCCAACAGCCGCCGTCATCCCCCAGCAGCCGCCGTCATCTCCGGCCGTCATCCCTCCAGCAACCGCCACCATCCCCCCACCAGCAGCCGCCGTCACCTCCGGCCGTCATCGCTCCAGCAACCGACACCATCCCCCCAGCAGCCGCCATCATCCCCCCAGCAGCCGCCGTCATCCCCCAAGCAGCAGCCGCCGTCACCTCCGGCCGTCATCCCTCCAGCAACCGACACCATCCCCCCAGCAGCCGCCATCATCCCCCAGTAGCCACCGTCATCCCCCCAGCAGCCGAAGTCATCCCTCCAGCAGCAGCCGCCGTCACCTCCGGCCGTCATCCCTCCAGCAACCGACACCATCCCACCAGCAGTCGCCGTCATCCCCCCAGCAGCCGACATCATCCCCCCAGCAGCCGATGTCATCCCCCCAGCAGCAGCCGCCGTCACCTCCGGCCGTCATCCCTCCAGCAACCGACACCATCCCCCCAGCAGCAGCCGCCATCCCCCAGCAGCCGACATCATCCCCCCAGCAGCCGCATCCCCAGCCGATGTCATCCCCCCAGCAGCAGCCGCCTCACCTCCGGCCGTCATCCCTCCAGCAACCGCACATCTCCCCCCAGCAGCAGCCGCCATCCCCCAGCAGCCGCCGTCATCCCCCCAGCACAGCCGCATCCCCCAGCAGCCGACCTCATCCCCCCAGCAGCACCGCCATCACCTCCGGCCGTCATCCCTCCAGCAACCGCCATCGCTCCCCCAGCAGCAGCCGCCATCACCCCAGCAGCAGCCCGCACTTCCGCCACCTCCAGCACCGACACATCCCACCAGCAGCCGCCGTCATCCCCCCAGCAGCCGATCATCCCCCCAGCAGCCGATGTCATCCCCCCAGCAGCAGCCGCCTCACCTCCGGCCGTCATCCCTCCAGCAACCGACACCATCCCCCGCAGCAGCCGCCATCCCCCAGCAACCGCACCATCCCCCCAGCACAGCCGCCATCCCCCCAGCAGCGACGTCATCCCCCCAGCAACGCCGCCATCCCCCCAGCAGCCGACGTCATCCCCCCAGCAGCAGCCGCCATCACCCCGGCCCGTCATCCCCCAGCAACCGCCATCGTCCCCCCAGCAGCACGTCATCCCCCCAGCAGCAGCCGCCGTCACCCTCCGGCCGTTCATCCCTCAGCACGAGCACCATCCCCCCAGCAGCCGCCATCCCCCCAGCAGCGCCGCTTCCCCTCCAGCAACCGCTCCATCCCCCCAGCAGCAGCGCCATCACCCCAGCAGCAGCCGCCTTCCCCCCAGCAGCCGCGTCATCCCCCCAGCAGCCGCGTCATCCCCCCAGCAGCAGCCGTCATCCCCCAGCAGCCGACGTCATCCCCCCAGCAGCAGCCGCCATCTCCCCAGCAGCGCCGCATCATCCCCCCAGAGCAGCGGCTCATCCCCCTAGCAGCCGACGTCATCCCCCCTGCAGATCGCCATCACCCCCCAGCAGCCGACGTCACCCCAGCAGCAGACGCCATTCACCCCCCCGCATGCGGCTGTCATCCCCCCAGCACAGCCGCCATCCCACCAGCAGCAGCCGCCTTCCCCCCAGCAGCCGCTGTCATCCCCCCCAGCAGCAGCCGCCATCCCCCCAGCAGCCGACGTCATCCCCCCAGCAGCAGCCGCCATCCCCCCAGCAGCCGACGTCATCCCCCAGCAGCAGCCGTCATCCCCCCAGCAGCCGACGTCATCCCCCCAGCAGCAGCCGCCATCCCCCCAGCAGCCGACGTCATCCCCCCAGCAGCAGCCGCCATCATCCCCCCCCGGCAGCGGCTGTCATCCCCCCAGCAGCCGCCGTCATCCCCCCAGCAGCAGCCGCCTTCCCCCCAGCAGCCGCTGTCATCCCCCCAGCAGCCGACGTCATCCCCCCAGCAGCCGCCGTCATCCCCCCAGCAGCCGACGTCATCCCCCCAGCAGCCGACGTCATCCCCCCAGCAGCCGCCGTCATCCCCCCAGCAGCCGACGTCATCCCCCCAGCAGCCGACGTCATCCCCCCAGCAGCAGCCGCCATCCCCCCAGCAGCCGCCGTCATCCCCCCAGCAGCAGCCGCCGTCATCCCCAGCAGCAGCCGCCATCATCCCCCCGGCAGCGGCTCACCTCCTGGTTGAAGCGGCAGCTGAGCGTGCACCATCCGATCTGCATCAGCCCCTGGGAGGAGATCAGCACCTCGTACAGCCACTGCCCTGCAGACGGAGGAGACGGCAGCGTCAGGACGGCCCTTCACCTACTACTCCCAGACGACATGCTGGGGACAGTAGTACCACACGTGCCAGACGCTGCCAGGTCACACATCGTTCTCCCGACTCGGCCAGGACCACTGGACTCACCTGTAAACACACAGGTGGTGGCTCTGATGGAGCTGAAGTTACTGTGACCAATCACCTGTGGGCGGAGAGCAGCGTCAGCGCCGGAGATCAGCGGGAAAGACAAGGCCACGAGTACTCACCCCCAGGAGATCGTCGTCCACCAGAAGTAAGCCTTCAAAACCGCTGGTGTGATCCAAGACCACCGGGGACGGACCCAGACGCCCGTCCACTACCGGATCTGAGACCAAGGGAAAGACAAGAGAACAACCAATCAGGGAACAGCAAGGCTCCTCCTACTGACAAAAATATCAACAGCCCCCTCTAGTGGTGACTGTATATATATACACATCTGTATGTGAGGAGCCCCCTCTAGTGGTGACTGTATATACACATCTGTATGTGAGGAGCTCCCTCTAGTGGCAACTGTATATATACACATCTGTATGTGAGGAGCTCCCTCTAGTGGTGACTGTATATATACACATCTGTAAGTGAGGAGCCCCCTCTAGTGGTGACTGTATATATACACATCTGTATGTGAGGAGCCCACTCTAGTGGTGACTGTATATATACACATCTGTATGTGAGGAGCCCCCTCTAGTGGTGACTATATATATACACATCTGTATGTGAGGAGCCCCCTCTATGGTGACTATATATATACACATCTGTATGTGAGGAGCCCCCTCTAGTGGTGACTATTATATATATACACATCTGTATGTGAGGAGCCCCCTCTAGTGGTGACTGTATATATAAACACATCTGTATGTGAGGACCCCCTCTAGTGGTGACTGTATATATACACATCTGTATGTGAGGAGCCCCCTCTAGTGGTGACTGTTTATATACACATCTGTATGTGAGGAGCCCCCTCTAGTGGTGACTGTTTATATACACATCTGTAGGTGAGGAGCTCCCTCTAGTGGTGACTGTATATTTACACATCTGTATGTGAGGAGCCCCCTCTAGTGGTAACTGTATATATACACATCTGTATGTGAGGAGCTCCCTCTAATGGTGACTGTATATATACACATCTGTATCTGAGGAGCCCCCTCTAGTGGTGACTGTATATATACACATCTGTATGTGAGGAGCTCCCTCTAGTGGTGACTGTATATATACACACCTGTATGTGAGAAGCCCCCTCTAGTGGTGACTGTATATATACACATGTGTGTGTGAGGAGCCCATCTAGTGGTGACTGTATATATATACACATCTGTATGTGAGGAGCCCCCTCTAGTGGTGACTGTATATATACACATCTGTATGTGAGGAGCTCCCTCTAGTGGTGACTGTATATATATACACATCTGTATGTGAGGAGCCCCCTCTAGTGGTGACTGTATATATACACATCTGTATGTGAGGAGCTCCCTCTAGTGGTGACTGTATATTTACACATCTGTATGTGAGGAGCCCGCTCTAGTGGTGACTGTATATATACACATCTGTATGTGAGGAGCCCCCTCTAGTGGTGACTGTATATTTACACATCTGTATGTGAGAAGCCCCCTCTAGTGGTGACTGTTTATATACACATCTGTATGTGAGGAGCCCCCTCTAGTGGTGACTGTTTATATACACATCTGTATGTGAGGAGCTCCCTCTAGTGGTGACTGTATATTTACACATCTGCATGTGAGGAGCCCGCTCTAGTGGTAACTGTATATATACACATCTGTATGTGAGGAGCTCCCTCTAGTGGTGACTGTATATATACACATCTGTATGTGAGGAGCTCCCTCTGGTGGTGACTGTATATTTACACATCTGTATGTGAGGAGCTCCCTCTAGTGGTGACTGTATATTTACACATCTGCATGTGAGGAGCCCCCTCTAGTGGTGACTGTATATATACACATCTGTATGTGAGGAGCTCCCTCTAGTGGTGACTGTATATTTACACATCTGTATGTGAGGAGCTCCCTCTAGTGGTGACTGTATATTTACACATCTGTATGTGAGGAGCTCCCTCTAGTGGTGACTGTATATTTACACATCTGCATGTGAGGAGCTCCCTCTAGTGGTGACTGTATATATACACATCTGTATGTGAGGAGCTCCCTCTAGTGGTGACTGTATATTTACACATCTGTATGTGAGGAGCCCCCTCTAGTGGTGACTGTATATATACACATCTGTATGTGAGGAGCTCCCTCTAGTGGTAACTGTATATATACACTCTGTATGTGAGGAGCCCCCTCTAGTGGCGACTGTATATTCACATCTGTATGTGAGGAGCCCCCTCTAGTGGTGACTGTATATATTCACATCTGTATGTGAGGTGTCCCTCTAGTGGTGACTTTATATATACACATCTGTATGGGAGGATCCCCCTCCAGTGGTGACTGTATATATACACATCTGTATGTGAGGAGCCCCCTCTAGTGGTGACTGTATATACACATCTGTATGTGAGGAGCCCTCTCTAGTGGTGACTGTATATATACACGTCTGTATGTGAGGAGCCCCCTCTAGTGGTGACTGTATATATACACATCTGTATGTGAGGAGCCCCCTCTAGTGGTGACTGTATATACACATCTGTATGTGAGGAGCTCCCTCTAGTGGTGACTGTATATATACACATCTGTATGTGAGGAGCCCCCTCTAGTGGTGACAGTATATATATACACATCTGTATGTGAGGATCCCCCTCTAGTGGTGACTGTATATATTCACATCTGTATGTGATGAGCCCCCTCTAGTGAGGACTGTATATATACACACATCTGCATATGAGGAGCCCCCTCTAGTGGTGACTGTATATATAAAGATCTGTATGTGAGGAGCCCCCTCTAGTGGTGACTGTATATATACACATCTGTATGTGAGGAGCCCTCTCTAGTGGTGACTGTATATATACACATCTGTATGTGAGGAGCTCCCTCTAGTGGTGACTGTATATATACACATCTGTATGTGAGGAGCCCCCTCTAGTGGTGAATGTATATATACATATCTGTATGTGAGGAGTCCCCTCTAGTGGTGACTGTATATATACACATCGGTATGTGAGGAGCCTCCTCTAGTGGTGACTGTATATATATACACATCTGTATGTGAGGAGCCCCCTCTAGTGGTGACTGTATATATATACATCGGTATGTGAGGAGCCCCCTCTAGTGGTGACTGTATATTTACATCGGTATGTGAGGAGCCCCCTCTAGTGGTGACTGTATATATACACATCTGTATGGAGGAGCCCCCTCTAGTGGTGACTGTATATATACACATCTGTATGTGAGGAGTCCTGTTATGATTTGGTAGCTGAGGAGAGCAGGTAAAAAAGGCAATACACCAGAGCAGTTGGAATCTATGAGATTGCAGTACCCTGACTAACCACAACTAGAGGCAGCCGTGGAGCGTTCCTACGTTGGTCCTAGAAGCCTCGTCACAGCTGAGAGTTTACCTACACCTAAAGATAGAAAGAGGAAAGCTATCTGCCCCGGAGCAGATCCCCAAAGAACATAGGAAGCCCCCAAACATGTAATGGCGGTTAGACAAGAGGAAATACAGACACAGACAGAAAATAGTATGAGCAAACGTTGGGGCCCAATCTGCCTAGACAGAAAAGGATAGGAAGGATACTTACTGCAATCCAAAAAAACCCTAAAAAATACCAACTCTACTAATTGCAAAAACACCTGAGATCACACGACCTCTACCACCTAAATTAGTTCTCTGGTGTAACAAAACTAAGCCGAAGCCACTGAAAAAACTAGAAAAGGCAAATGAACAAATAACAGTGGCTAAGATAAACTGAGAGGAGCACAAGCCCCCGGAGGGGACCTGGCCAACCTCACAGAAATGCAGGGAACAATGCAAAAAGCAAGCACAAAAATAAAAACAGAAAATATCTTATCTGAGAGCAGGAGAAGAGGCAAGACTCAGCAAGCTTCCAAGTGAACCAGGAACCACAGTTGAGACAAGAACAATTGATCACCGGCAACCATGATGGGAGGGAACCTCCCTTATATAAGACCAGTCTGTAACTCCTGATTGCCAATCCTCATTGAATGGTTCAGTACTGTTTGTAACCACCAGAGGGAGCTTCTGCTCAGAATTCATTTCTAACACATTCACAACAGTACCCCCCCTTGAGGAGGGGTCACCGAACCCTCATTTGGGCAACCAGGTCGGTCAGGATGAGCTCTGTGATACGCACGGATCAGTCTCCTAGCATGGATGTCCGAAGCAAACACCCAAGAATTGTCCTCTTGACCATAACCTCTCCACTTAACCAAATACTGGAGTTTCAGTCTAGAAAAACGAGAATCCAATATTTTCTCAACCCTGAAAAGTACCAACTCTACTAATTACAAAAACACCTGAGATCACACGACCTCTACCACCTAAATTAGTTCTCTGGTGTAACAAAAATTAAACAGCAGCCACTTAAAAAACTGGAAAAGGCAAATGAACAAACAACAGTGGCTGAACTAAACTGAGAGGAGCACAAGCCCCCGGAGGGGACCCGGCAGACCCCCACAGAAGTGCAGGACAAAATGCAAAAAGCAAGCACAAAAAACTAAAAGAAGAAAATGTCTTATCTGTTAGCAGAAGATGCAGGCACGAAACAGCAAGCTACAAAGTGAACAGGAATCAAAGATGAGACCAGAACAATTGATCACCGGCAACCCTGATGGGAGGGAACCTCCCTTATATAAGACCAGTCAGTAACACCTGATCGCCAATCTTCATGATCTTCATTGGATAGTTCAGTACTGTTTGTAACCACCAGAGGGAGCTTCTGCTCAGAATTCATTTCTAGCACATTCACAACAGTACCCCCCCTTGAGGAGGGGTCACCGAACCCTCATTTGAGCAACCAGGTCGGTCAGGATGAGCTCTGTGATACGCACGGATGAGTCTCCTAGCATGGATGTCCGAAGCAAACACCCAAGAATTGTCTTCCTGACCATAACCTCTCCACTTAACCAAATACTGGAGTTTCCGTCTAGAAAAACGAGAATTCAATATTTTCTCAACCACATACTCCAGATTGCCCTCAACCAAAACAGGGTCAGGAGGCGCAGCCATAGGAACCACTGGCTCGACAAACCTCTTCAATAAGGACTTATGGAACACGTTATGGATCTTAAATGTCCCTGGAAGAAGCAAACGAAAGGAAACAGGATTAAGAATCTCCATGATCTTATAAGGTCCAATGAACCTAGGCTTAAACTTAGGAGATGCAACTCTCATAGGGATATATCTTGAGGACAACCAGACCAAGTCCCCCACTTCAAACCGAGGACCATCAGTCCTATGCCGGTTGGCAAACCGCTGGGCCCTCTCCTGAGAGAGGGACAACCTCTCCACTACCTGGTCCCAAATCTGCTGCATACGCTCCACAACAGAGTCAACACCTGGACAGACAGAAGCCTCCGTCTGTCCTGAAGAAAATCGAGGGTGAAACCCAAAATTGCAGAAAAATGGAGACATCAAGGTGGCAGAGCTAGCCCTATTATTAAGAGCAAACTCAGCCAAAGGCAAAAAAGAGACCCAGTCATCCTGATCAGCAGACACAAAGCATCTCAGATAAGTCTCCAATCTCTGGTTTGTTCTCTCAGTTTGTCCATTGGTCTGAGGATGAAAGCCGAGGAGAAAGACAATTGAACACCCAGTTTAGAACAAAAAGTCCTCCAAAATCTGGAAACAAACTGGACTCCTCTGTCAGACACAATGTTCTCAGGAATGCCGTGTAAACGAACCACGTGCTGAAGGAACAAGGCACCAATTCAAGGAGGAAGGCAACTTAGGTAATGGCACAAGATGTATCATTTTGGAAAACCTATCACAAATCACCCAGATAACGGTCATTCTCTGAGAAACAGGGAGGTCGGAAATTAAATCCATAGAGATATGGGTCCATGGTCTCTTGGGCACAGGCAATGGTATCAACAAACCACCAGAGCGAGAGCAAGGCTTGGAGCGAGAGCAAGTCCCGCAGGACTGCACAAATTCCCTGACATCACGAGACAAGGTAGGCCACCAAAAGGACCGACTAACCAAGTCTCTGGTACCAAAAATTCCGGGATGCCCAGCTAATGCGGAACAATGAATCTCAGACATCACACTCTTCTTCCACTGGTCCGGGACAAACAATTTTCCAACAGGGCAGCACTCGGGCCTATCCTCCTGACACCCCTCCAGAGCAAGTCTCAAATTGGGCGAGATGGCGGAAAGAACTACACCCTCTTTCAAAATAACAGAAGGATCAGATAACTCAGGAGAGTCCGCAAGGAAACTCCTCGAGAGGGCATCCGCCTTAACATTCTTAGTGCCAGGAAGAAAGGAAACCACAAAATTAAAACGTGTGAAAAACAAGGCCCACCTGGCCTGTCTAGGATTGAGTCGCTTGGCAGATTCCAGATAGACCAGATTCTTATGGTCCGTAAGGACCACCACATGATGTTTGGCTCCCTCCAGCCAATGTCTCCACTCTTCAAAAGCCCACTTCATGGCCAATAACTCCCGATTACCCACGTCATAATTACGTTCAGTAGGAGAAAATTTTCGAGAGAAAAAGGCACAAGGGTTACTTTTAGAGGTCTCTGGATCTTTTTGGGACAAAACGGCACCTGCCCCAATTTCAGAGGCATCAACCTCCACCTGAAATGGCAAAGAAACATCAGGCTGCCGTAGAACAGGAGCAGAAGTGAATCTCTGCTTAAGTTCCTGAAAAGCAGAGACTGCCTCAGGAGGCCAATTCACCACATCAGAACCCTTTCTGGTCAAATCAGTTAATGGTTTAACAATAACAGAGAAATTACCAATAAATTTACGATAAAAATTGGCAAAACCCAAAAATCTCTGAAGAGCCTTTAATGAAGTAGGTTGGACCCAATCACAGATGGCCTGAACCTTGACCGGGTCCATTTCAATAACAGATGGGGACAAAATGAATCCCAGAAA
>JARQOD010009088.1:0-32878 GCA_033576555.1 Oophaga sylvatica | reverse complement strand
GGGCTTCAGGAGTCAGGTAAAGGGTTTTCACTGCAGGAGATTCTGAAGCCTGATTGCTCAGTGTGGGCTAAGAAGCAAAAGGAGGGGAATCGGGCGGGGAACATGCAAGTGGGAAAATCCATATTGACTGAGGGCAAGATAGCTGCAGCAAGACAGAAAAGTAAAATGGTGACGAACAAACTGAGTTTCAGGACATGTATACAGAAACCTTACATTACTCCCCCCTTAGGGACAACCCCCGGATGACCTCAGACCAGGCTTGTGTGGGTACCTTGATGAAAACTGAGGGGAGCAAGCGAGGAGCATTAACGTTATTGAATGGTTCCCATGAGTTGTCCTCCACTGGGTAGCCCTCGCCATTTAATCAGTTTATTGTAACTGATTTCTATACAACCTGGAATCTAAAATCCTTTCCCCACAAATTTCTTCCTGACCATCGATTTAGCACTGGGTCAGGGCAAGGAGAAGAAAGTCCAGGAAACGTATTGGGTGTCCCCAGCCTTTAGTGGGATACATGGAAAGACAGGGTGGATTCTCATAGTTCTGGGCAGTTGAAGCCCTACAAGCAACGGCCACTTATAATTTTACTGTTTTTATAGGGTCCAATGTACTTATGTCCCAACTTAGACGATGGAAACCCTTAACTTAAGATTTCTTGGTTGACCCCCAGCCAAGTTTACCTTGAAAAGCCTGGTGCAGGTTTACGAAATTATCTGCTGCTTTCTTGTACCTTTCCTGAGCCGATTCCAGATTCCTTTAGAAGATCCATATTCTTCTGTAAAGACGTGATTCTTTCGGCCACTGCTGGTAAAGGCGTTTCTATGGGAAATCATGGTAGAATGTTAGGATGATAACCTAGATTAGAGTAAAAAGGAGACTGCTTAGTGGAGGCACTCTGAGAGTTGTTATAAGAGAACTCAGCTAATGGAAGTAGATCCACCCAATCATCCTGTAGATGGCAGATAAAGCAGCGGAGATACTGCTCCAGGGTTTGATTGGTTCGTTCGGTCTGTCCATTAGTCTGGGGATGAAAAGCAGAAGAAAGGTTTACTTTAATGTCCAATGCTGCACAGAAATTTTGCCAAAACCTAGAAGTGAATTGCACCCCTCGATCCGAAATAACCTCATCCGGTACTCCATGTAAGCGAAACACATCTTTAATCATCAAATCTGATGTCTGTTTTGCAGTGGGTAAGCCGACACAAGGGATAAAATGAGCTGCCTTTGTTAGACGGTCAACCACCACTAGAATGGTGTTCTTCCCTTGAGAGGTTGGTAACTCCACAATGAAGTCCATAGAAATGGATCCCCACGGGCGGGACGGGGTGGGAAGAGGCTGTAACAGACCAGTTGGTGAGGAGCGAGGTGTTTTGCATCTTGCACAGACTTCACATGAAGTGACATAGTTTAAAACATCCTTCCTGAAAGTGGGCCACCAAAAGAAATTCCTGTGTCTTTAGAATTCCTCAATGCTCAGCTATCTTAGAATCGTGAATGAGTTGCAATACTCTCAATCTGACTGTTTAAGGAATATACAGGCGTTGTCCCTGAATCCACACACCATTCTTAAAGACAAGACTTACGTCCCTTGGGGGTTGTGCCAAAAAGGAATCCGCATGGTATGCTTCCTTGATGTCCTTAAGTAGGTCTTGATTATGAATCACTCCTAGGAATCTAGAGTCAGGAAGAATAGTCTTAGGAGGAGTAATTGGACGTGTCTCTGCTGAGTAAATCCTAGAGAGTGCATCAGCCTTTCCATTGCGCGATCCTGGTCTATAAGAAATGATAAAATTAAATTGGTTTAAGAAAAGATTCCAGCGAGCCTGGCGAGGAGTCAGGCACTTAGCCGACCTGATAAATTCAAGGTTACGATGGTCTGTCAGGACGACTATTTGCTGTGCAGCTCCCTGAAGAAGGTGTCTCCATTCTTTGAAGGCGGCAATAATGGCCAACAACTCTCTATTGCCCACATCGTAGTTCCTCTCAGCCGAAGACAACTGCTGGGAAAAGAAGGCACAGGGATGCAAGACATTCTTCTCACCTGTTCTCTGAGAGAGTATAGCTCCAACGGCACAGTCTGAAGCATCCACCTCTATTATGAAGGCAAGCTCGGGGTTGGGATGTACTAGGATAGGTGCAGTGGTAAATTTATCTTTTAGACGGGAAAATGCTTCCTGGGCTTGGGGAGTCCAGGAGAACCTAGACTCTTTCCGGGTAAGTTGGGTGATAGGTGACACTACCTCAGAGAAATTTCTAATGAAACGTCTATAGAAGTTGGCAAACCCGATGAAGCGCTGTACCTCCTTCACATTTCTAGGACTTGGCCAATCCTTGATGGTTTGGGTTTTGCTTCCATCCATACTAATTCCTTGTGTAGACAGTACATACCCCAGAAATTGAATTTCGTCCTATGGAATTCACACTTTTCAAGTTTGATGTAAAGATGATTTTGTCTTAGACGTTCCAAGACCATTCTCACATGTCCATGATGTTCCTCTGTGGAGTAAGAAAAAATTAGAATATCATCCAAATAAATCACCACGAATGTATCTAGGAGATCCCTGAAGATGTCATTCACCAAGTGTTGGAAAGTGGCTGGGGCGGTACTCAGACCAAAAGGCATAACTAGATATTCAAAGTGTCCATAGCGTGACCTGAATGCAGTCTTCCATTCATCCCCAGGTCTAATACGGACTAAGTTATAGGCCCCACGAAGATCTAGTTTAGAGAAAATTTTGGCATGTCGCACTCTCTCCAATAACTCAGGGATTAAAGGCAATGGATAACGGTTTCTAATAGTAACCTTATTGAGTTCCCTATAGTCTACGCAGGGTCTCAGAGATCCATCTTTCTTCTTTACAAAGAAGATGGGTGCACCTGCAGGAGATGAAGAGGGGCGTATGAAGCCCTTGGCTAGATTTTCGTCTATGTAATCCTTTAAAGCCTTTAGCTCGGGCCCCGCCAGGGGGTAGATCTTACCAAAAGGTATCTCTGCTCCAGGCAATAATTCAATTGGACAATCATATGGACGGTGAGGAGGAAGCTGGTCAGCGTTCTTCTTGTCACATAAATCCACATAGTCCTGGTATACAGCTGGTAGTTCAGGGACTGACATGGTTCCTTTAGGAACAGAGCAAGCTGAAACTTTTGGACTCATCTGTTTCTCTGGAAAGTGTAATTCCTTGGTCTCCCAGTTAATGGTAGGATTCTGAGCCTGCAGCCATGGTAGCCCTAGAATAATGGGAAAGTGGGGAGAAGAGATAAGCATAAAGGACAGTTTCTCTTTATGATCTTTACCCATAAGAACCCTCAAAGGCTCTGTTTCCTGATCCACTGGTCCAGAGGTCAGCAGGGAGCCATCCACAGTTTCCATCTGTACTGGAGTAGCCTTCTTCACTGAACGTATCCCCTGTTTCAGAGCAAAGGAGACATCCATAAAATTTCCACTTGCCCCTGAGTCGATCATAGCAGAGTTAGACACCCAAGCTGAGTCAACCCAGAGTTTGATGGAAAGAAAGCAATGAGAATTGTTTTTCTTACAACTCAGCTGGGACACCGCTGAGGAAACTTGAAAAATGGCAGCGTTTACACAGTCAACGTCCTCAGAGGTAACGGAGTTTAAGTCCGAGAAATCAAGATCTGTTGCTGCAGATCTCTCTGGAGCTTGAGGCTCGGACCTGACAGATCCCCTCTCGCAACACTCACAGTGAATGAGTGCTGCAGTAGTCTTACGAGAACGGCTGGGGCAGTCTATAATTAAGTGCCCTGACTTACCACAATAGAAACATAGATTCTCCTTAAAACGATGTTCCTTGCGTGCATCACTAACCCGTCGTTGTAAAGAGTCTACCTGCATGGGTTCAGGTTCAGGTTCCCGTGTAATCCTACTCAAAGGTTCCTTAGCTGGAGAGGAAGGTAGGAAAAGGTTAGCGCGATTGCTTTCGAACCATCTCTCTTGCCTGCGTTCAGTCAGACGAGTATCAATACGGATGCAGTAGTTAATAAAGTCACCTAACGCAGTGGGAGGGTCGGCACGAGCAAGTTCATCCTTAATCAGTGGAGATAACCCCTTTCGAAAAATAGATTTTTTGGCGGAACTGTCCCAGGTGGTATCAAGGGCCCATCTCCTGAAATCCAAAGCGTATTCAGCTACCGAGTGCTTACCTTGGCGCAAAGCTAACATGGCTGCTTCAGCTGTTGCACCTCGATTGGGGTCATCAAACACCTGCCCCATGGCTGAAATAAAAGCATCAAGGTGATTCAAACAATCATCCTCAGTCTCAATCAGAGGGTTTGCCCACATCAAAGCCTTGTTGGTAAGCAACATAATTATAGTAAGCACCTTAGATCGTTCAGTGGGAAATTGTGAAGCATGTGCAGAAAAAAAAAGATTGCATTGATTAATAAATCCCCTGAATTTCTCACGTTCACCGCCAAAACGAAAAGGGGGCAACTTGGGAATCCCAGAACTCGGGGCTACGGCAGGAGCCTGGACTCGCCCCTCTAGAACCTCAATCCTGGCTCGCAAATCCTGGGCAGTCTGTCCAAACACTTGCATATTGTGATTAGTGAGGTCCTGTAGGTTTGTAAAACGGGTCTTTATATTCTGCAAATCTGCAAGGATATTATCAGTCACTCCGCAAAGTTCCTTTATGCGGGCCTCCATTTTCCAGATCTTTTAAGACAGGAGTACTGGAAGGAGAGGAGAAAAAAAAAAAAAAAAACAATAGTGTTTACCTGTGGTAACACTGCAGAGAGAAAAAAAAATTAAGGGAACTGCTCACCTGGAATGGTTGTGAGAAGTCACAACCACTATCATCACAGAAAGTTCAACCGGACATCTGATATCCACAGTTACAGCAGACAAAGAAGAGAAAAGGAAAAAAAAAAAAAAAACAATAGTGTTTACCTGTGGTAACACTGCAGAAAAAAAATTTAAGGGAATTGCTCACCTGGAATGGTTGTGAGAAGTCACAACCACTGTCATCACAGAAAGTACAACCGGACATCCGATATCCACAGTTACAGCAGACACAGCCTTTCCAGACCCAGCAGACACTAACGTTTGGCTTCAGAATCTTGTAATGTGTATAGTACAGTTCATATAGCGTCTTGTGCTTGGGTGCGATGAAAACACAGGAGTCACAGGTTTGATATAGAAAGTCTTGTATTACTTCATACAAGTTGGCAAAAATAGTCACACAGTTTGCAGACACAGAAGCAGGAGACACAGCAGGCCAGAGTAATCTAAGCTCAGCAATCACTCTCCACAACAGGTTCAGGATCTTCTTCTCTGTTACCGTAAGTCCATGCAAACGTGGGTCTTTCAAAGAGCAGGGTTCAGAGTCCACAAGTGCTTCAGAGTTCCTCAGTAGGAATAGCTGGAGTACAAGGTCCAAGGCTTCAGGAGTCAGGTCACAGGTTCACTGCAGGCTAGATTCTGAAGCACTGATTGCTCAGCTGTGGCTGCTTAAGAAGCAAAAGGAGAGAATCAGGGCGGGAACATGCAAGCTGGAAACTCCATATTGACTGAGGGCAAGATAGCTGCAGCAAGACAGAAAGTAAAATGGCTGACGAACAAACTGAGTTTCAGGAACATGTATACAGAACCTTACACAAAGTCTGCAATCCAAAACGTCACTACTTCCCTTCCGAGCCCTGACGTGCGCCCATACAGTAGTTTTCTCCCACATATTGGGTATCAGCGTACTCAGGACAAATTGGACAACAACTTTTGGGGTCCAATTTCTCCTGTTCCCCTTATGAAAATAAAATATTGGGGGCGAAAAAATCATTTTTGTAAAAAAAAAAAGGATTTTTTATTTTTACAGCTGTACGTTATAAACTTCTGTGAAGCACTTCGGGGTTCAAAGTGCTCACCACACATCTAGATAAGTTCCTTGTGGGGTCTATTTGCCAAAATGGGGTCACTTGTGGGGGGTTTCCACTGTTTAGGCGCATCAGGGGCTCTCCAAATGCGACATGACTCCCCAGACCATTCCATCAAAGTCTGCAATCCAAACGTCACTACTTCCCTTCCGAGCCCCGACGTGCGCCCATACAGTAGTTTACTCCCACATATTGGGTATCAGCATACTCAGGACAAATTGGACAACAACTTTTGGGGTCCAATTTCTCCTGTTACCCTTGTGAAAATAAAATATTGGGGGCTAAAAAATCATTTTTGTAAAAAAAAAAAAAGAAATTTTTTATTTTACGGCTGTACGTTATAAACTTCTGTGAAGCACTTTGGGGTTCAAAGTGCTCACCACACATCTAGATAAGTTCCTTGAGGGGTCTAGTTTCCAAAATGGTGTCATTTGTGGGGGGTTTCCACTGTTTAGGCAGATCAGGAGCTCTCCAAACACGACATGGCATCCAGCCAATTCTGCGTTGAAAAAGTCAAACGGCGCTCCTTCCCTTCCAAACTCTGCCATGCACCCAAACAGTGGTTTACCCCCACATATGGGGTATCAGCGCACTCAGAACAAATTGCACAATAACTTTTGGAGTCTTGTTTCCCGTGGGAAAATAAAAATTGGGGTGAAAAGATCAATTTTGTGGAAAAAATATAATTTTTTAATTTTACGGCTCTACGTTATAAACTTGTGTGAAGCACTTGGGGGTTCAAATTGCTCACCAAAGATCTAGATAAGTTCCTTAGGGGGTTAGTTTCCCAAATGGGGTCACTTGTGGGGGGTTTCCACTGTTTAGGCACATCAGGGGCTCTCCAAATGCAACATGGCATCCAAACTCAATTCCAGCCAATTTTGGTTGGAAAAAGTCAAATAGTGCTCCTTCCATTCCGAGCTCTGCCATGCGCCCAAACAGTGGTTCCCCCCCACATATGGGGTATCAGCGTACTCAGGACAAATTGGACAACAAATTTTGTGGTCCAATTTCTCCTGTTACCTATGGGAAAATAAAAAATTAGTGACTAAGAGATAATTTTTGTGGGAAAAAAATAGGATTTTTTATTTTCATGCCCGGGCATTATAAACTTGTGTGAAGCACTTGTGGGTTAAAAGTGCTCACCAAAGATCTAGATAAGTTCCTTAGGGGGTCTAGCTTCCAAAATGGGGTCACTTGTGGGGGGTTTCCACTGTTTAGGCTCATCTGGGGCACTACAAACGGAACATGACCCCCATCAATGTTTGCATTCCAAAACGTTACTGCTTCTTTTCCAAGCCCTGCCGTGCGCCCAAACAGTTCCCCCCCCCACATATGGGGTATCAGCGTACTCAGGACAAGTTGGACAACAACTTTTGGGGTCCAATTTTCTTGGGAAAATTCAAAAATTTGGGACTAAAAAATCATTTTTGTGGAAATTTTTTTTTTTTTTTTTCACACCCAGGCATTATAAACTTTTGTGAAACACTTTGGGGTTCAAAGTGCTCACAACAGATCTAGATAAGTTCCTTAGGGGGTCTAGTTTCCAAAATGGTGTCACTTGTGGGGGGTTTCCACTGTTTAGGCATATCAGGGGCTCTCCAAACACGACATGGCGTCCAATCTCAACTCCAGCCAATTTTAGTTTGAAAAAGTCAAACGGCGCTCCTTCCCTTACGAGCTCTGCCGTGTGCCCAAACAGTGGTTTTCCCCCACATATGGGGTATTGGCGTACTCAGGAGAAATTGCACAACAACTTTATCTGTCCATTTTCTCCTTTTACCCTTGTGAAAATAAAAAAAGTTTGTAAAAGATCATTTTTGTGGCTAAAAAGTTAAATATTAATTTTTTCCATCCACGTTGCTTCAGCTCCTGTGAAGCACCTGAAGGGTTAATAAACTTCTTGAATGTAGTTTTGAGTACCTTGAGGGGTGCAGTTTTTAGAATGGTGTCACTTTTGGGTATTTTCTGCCATATAGACCCGTCAAAGTGACTTCAAATGTGAGGTGGTCCCTAAAAAAATGGCTTTGTAAATTTTGTTGTAAAAATGAGAAATCACTGGTCAACTTTTAACCCTTCTAATTTCCTGACAAAGAAAAATTTTGGTTCCAAAATTGTGCTGATGTAAAGTAGACATGTGGGAAATGTTATTTCTTAACTATTTTGTGTGACATATTTCTCTGTTTTAAGGGAAAAAAAATTCAAAGTTTGAAAATTGCAAAATTTTTAAAATTTTCGCCATATTTGCGTTTTTTTCAAAAATAAACGCAAGGTATATCGAAGAAATTTTACCACTAACATGAAGTACAATATGTCACAAGAAAATAATCTCAGAATCGCGAAGATCCGTTGAAGCGTTCCAGAGTTATAACCTCATAAAGAGACAGTGGTCAGAATTGTAAAAATTGGCCCGGTCATTAACGTGCAAACCACCCTTGGGGGTGAAGGGGTTAAATCCCTGATCTACTTCCCATGCAGGAAAAATTTGTACTCTCAAACCTCTGGGCACCAGACCCAATTTAAGATATTCCTCTAAGCTTTTTATGTTCCACCAAGTTTTAACCACAGCTTTGTGTAAATGTGTAAGTTCAGATGACAATTTTTGAAATGAGTCATCAACAGGTTCTTTAATACCAGTGGTACAAAAAATACCCGAAGCCTGATTGAGCCACGCCGCTTCTCTAGCCTCAATGTCCATGGTCAAGAGAGAAAAGGAAACAATGTATCAAAAAATAATGATAATAATTTGGATTAATAATTGTGTGCCTGCACTCAAAGAAAAAGGAGAAAAAACCTCCAACAGATTATATGTAACGAAAAAGGAATTTGAGGGCACTACAGAAATAATGGTAAGGGATCTGTGACTACACACTGTAATGAACATGTGTGACAAAGAAAAGAAAAGACAGCATGTATATAAAGTCACGATCAACCTCAAAAATAATGAATGAAAAAAATGAAAAAAAGTTGGTAGATATGAAAATATAATCAAATTTTATTGGTACAAGAAACACACTGAAAAACAGGAAAACAGATTAAAACCATTTAAAAAGGACCATAAAAGGCCCATGATGAAACACTGAAGATCCATGTAAGGATCCACTAACAAACTCCCCAAAAGAAATGCTGGCTGAAATAGGAACACATGTGTTGTGCAATGTAATCAATACTAAATTTGCAGCACAATGATATGTGGCACAAAAAAGGAATAAAGGTTATACAACCACTGAGAATTCACAGATAAAGATACCTAAACAAATAAAATAATCAAAGAAAAATATAAACAATCATAGCTGCACATTTGCAACACAGTAATATGTGGCACAATGAGAAAGCATAAAGGTTATACAATCGCTGTGAATTCACAAAGACATTACTGAGGTGGGGGTTGATGAGAAGCGTGAGAGAGGGAGGGGGAACTTTGCTCTGTGGGCTGTCAGCAGCAAAGGATGAGGAGTGGACTGTAATTCTAGAACAACACAAGACATGGAGCTTCCAGTATCATCACACACTGCAAAGCCCCACACAGCCTCCCTGCACTACAGAGCCCCACACAGCCTCCCTGCACCACAGAGCCCCACACAGCCTCCCTGCACTGCAAAGCCCCACACTGTCTCCCTGCACTATAGAACCCCATACAGTCTCCCTGCACTGCAAAGCCCCACACAGCCTCCCTGCACTACAGAGCCCCACACGGCCTCCCTGCACTACAGAGCCCCACACAGCCTCCCTGCACTACAGAGCCCCACACAGCCTCCCTGCACTACAGAGCCCCACACAGCCTCCTGCACTGCAGAGCGCCACACAGCCTCCCTGCACTACAGAGCCCCACAGAGTCTCCCTGCACTACAGAGCCCCACACAGCCTCCCTGCACTACAGAGCCCCACACAGCCTCCCTGCACTACAGAGCCCCACACAGCCTCCCTGCACTACAGAGCCCCACACAGCCTCCCTGCACTACAGAGCCCCACACAGCCTCCCTGCACTACAGAGCCCCACACAGCCTCCTGCACTACAGAGCCCCACACAGCCTCCCTGCACTGCAGAGCATCACACAGCCTCCTGCACTACAGAGCCCCACACAGCCTTCCTTCACTGCAAAGCCCCACACAGCCTCCCTGCACTACAGAGCCCCACACAGCCTCCCTGCACTACAGAGCCCCACACAGCCTCCTGCACTACAGAGCGCCACACAGCCTCCCTGCACTACAGAGCCCCACAGAGTCTCCCTGCACTACAGAGCCCCACACAGCCTCCCTGCACTACAGAGCCCCACACAGCCTCCCTGCACTATAGAGCCCCACACAGTCTCCCTGCACTATAGAGCGCCACACAGCCTCCCTGCACTACAGAACGCCACACAGCCTCCCTGCACTACAGAGCACCATAGTCTACCTGCACTATAGAGCCCCACACAGTCTCCCTGCACTATAGAGCGCCACACAGCCTCCTGCACTACAGAGCGCCACACAGCCTCCCTGCGCTATAGAGCGCCACACAGCCTCCTGCACTATAAAGCCCCATACAGCCTCCCTGCACTACAGAGCGCCACACAGCCTCCCTGCACTATAGAGCCTCATGCAGCCTCCCTGCACTATAGAGCGCCACACGGCCTCCCTGCACTATAGAGCGCCACAGCTTCCCTGCACTATAAAGCCCCATACAGCCTCCCTGCAGTATAGAGCCCCACACAGCCTCCCTGCACTGCAAAGCCCCACATAGCCTCCCTGCACTATAGAAACCCATACAGTCTCCCTGCACTATAGAACCCCATACAGTCTCCCTGCACTACAAAGCCCCACACAGCCTCCCTGCACTACAGAGCCCACACAGCTTCCCTGCACTGCAAAGCCCCACACAGCCTCCCTGCACTATAGAACCCCATACAGTCTCCCTGCATTGCAAAGCCCCACACAGCCTCCCTCACTAGAGCGCCACACAGCCTCCCTGCACTACAGAGCGCCACACAGCCTCCCTGCACTATAGAGCGCCACACAGCCTCCCTGCACTATAGAGCACCACACAGCCTCCCTGCACTACAGAGTCCCACACAGCCTCCCTGCACTAGAGTCCCACACAGCCTCCCTGCACTGTAGAGCCCAAAAATGCCTTCCACCCCAGTACTGCCCCACACAGCCTCCCTGCACTATATATAAAGCCCCATACAACCTCCCTGCACTACAGAGCGCCACACAGCCTCCCTGCACTACAGAACGCCACACAGCCTCCCTGCACTACAGAGCACCATAGTCTACCTGCACTATAGAGCCCCACACAGCCTCCCTGCACTATAAAGCCCCATACAGCCTCCCTGCACTACAGAGTGCCACACAGCCTCCCTGCACTATAGAGCCTCATGCAGCCTCCCTGCACTATAGAGCGCCACACAGCCTCCCTACACTATAGAGCGCCACAGAGCCTTCCTGCACTAGAGTCCCACACAGCCTCCCTGCATTGTAGAGCCCAATAATGCCTTCCACCCCCAGTACTGCCCCACACAGCCTCCCTGCACTATAGAGTGCCACCCAGCCTCCCTCCACTACAGAGCGCCACCCAGCCTCCCTGCACTACAGAGTGCCACACAATCTCCCTGCACTACAGAGCCCCACACAGCCTCCCTGCACTACAGGATGCCACACAACCTCCCTGCACTATAAAGCCCCATACAGCCTCCTTGCACTATAGAGCGCCACACAGACTCTCTGCACTACAGAGTCCCACAGTCTCCCTGCACTATAGAGCACCACAGAGCCTCCCTGCACTACAGAGTCCCACACAGCCTCCCTGCACTACAGAGCGCCACACAGCCTCCCTGCACTATAGAGCACACACTCCGCACTATAGAGCCCACACGCTCCCTGCACTACAGAGTCCCACACAGCCTCCCTGCATTGTAGAGCCCAATAACGCCTTCCACCCCCAGTACTGCCCCAATCAGCCTCCCTGCACTATATATAGAGCCCCATACAACCTCCCTGCACTACAGAGCGCCACACAGCCTCCCTGCACTACAGAACGCCACACAGCCTCCCTGCACTACAGAGCACCATAGTCTACCTGCACTATAGAGCCCCACACAGTCTCCCTGCACTATAGAGCGCCACACAGCCTCCCTGCGCTATAGAGCACCACAAAGCCTCCCTGCACTATAAAGCCCCATACAGCCTCCCTGCACTACAGAGCGCCACACAGCCTCCCTGCACTACAGAGCCCATACAGCCTCCCTGCACTATAGACTGCCACACAGCCTCCCTGCACTACAGAGCGCCACACAGCCTCCCTGCACTATAGAGCCCCATACAGCCTCCCTGCAGTATAGAGCGCCACACAGCCTTCCTGCACTACAGAGCCCCATACAGCCTCCCTGCACTACAGAGTCCCATACAGCCTCACTGCACTATAGAGCGCCTCACAGCCTCCCTGCACTACAGAGCCCCATACAGCCTCCCTGCACTACAGAGCCCCATTCAGCCTCCCTGCAGTATAGAGCGCCACACAGCCTCCCTGCACTATAGAGCGCCACACAGCCTCCCTGCACTATAGAGCCCCATACAGCCTCCCTGCAGTATAGAGCGCCACACAGCCTTCCTGCACTACAGAGCCCCATACAGCCTCCCTGCACTACAGAGTCCCATACAGCCTCCCTGCACTATAGAGCGCCTCACAGCCTCCCTGCACTACAGAGCCCCATACAGCCTCCCTGCACTACAGAGCCCCATTCAGCCTCCCTGCAGTATAGAGCGCCACACAGCCTCCCTGCACTATAGAGCGCCACACAGCCTCCCTGCACTACAGAGTCCCACACAGCCTCCCTGAATTGCAGAGCCCAATAACGCCTTCCTCTCTCAGTACTGCCCCATACAGCCTCCCTGCATTACAGAGTGCCACACAGCCTCCCTGCACTATAAAGCACCACACGCCTCCCTGCACTACAGAGCGCCACACAGCCTCCCTGCACGATAGAGCGCCACACAGCCTCCCTGCACAGCAGAGCGCCACACCAGCCTTCCTTCACTGCAGAGCGCCACACAGCCTCCCTGCACCATAGAGCCCCTACAGCCTCCCTGCACTATAGAGCGCCACACAGCCTCCCTGCACTATAGAGCACCTTACAACCTCCCTGCACTACAGAGCGCCATACAGCCTTCCACCCCCAGTACTGCCCCATACATCCTCCTGGAATATAGAGCCCAATACAGTCTTCCACCCCAGTACTGCCCCATTCAGCCTCCCTTCACGATAGATCGCCATACAGCCTCCCTGCACTACAGAGCGCCACATAGCCTCCCTGCACGATAGAGCACCAAACAGCCTCCCTGCACTACAGAGCAGAGCGCCACACAGCCTCCCTGAATTGCAGAGTGCCACACAGCCTCTCTGCACAACAGAGCGCCACACAGCCTCCCTGCACTACTGAGCGCCACACAGCCTCCTGCACTACTGAGCGCCACACAGCTTCCCTGCACTATACAGCCCCATACAGCCTCCTGCAAAATAGAGCCCCATACAGCCTCCCTGCACTATAGACTTCCCTACAGCCTTCCTGCACTATAGAGCGCCACACAGCCTCCCTACACTACAGAGCGCCACACAGCCTCCTTGCACTATAGAGGACCATACAGCCTCCCTGCACTATAGAGCACCATACAGCCTCCTGCACTATAGAGCACCATACAGCCTCCCTGCACTACAGAGCGCCATACAGCCTCCCTGCATTGTAGAGCACCATACAGCCTTCCACCCCCAGTACTGCCACATACATCCTCCCTGAAATATAGAGCCCAATACAGCCTTCCACCCCCAGTACTGCCCCATACAGCCTCCCTGCACCATAGAGCACCATACAGTCTCCCTGCACCATAGAACACCATACAGTCTCCCTGCACCATAGAGCACCATACAGTCTCCCTGCACCATAGAGCACCACACAGCCTCCCTGCACGATAGAGCGCCACACAGCCTCCCTGCATTGTAGAGCGTCATACAGCCTTCCACCCCCAGTACTGCCCCATACATCCTCCCTAGAATATAGAGCCTAATACATCCTTCCACCCCCCAGTACTGCCCCATACAGCCTCCCTGCACTACAGAGCGCCATACAGCCTCGCTGCACTATAGAACACCACACAGCTTCCCTGCATTACAGAGCGCCACACAGCCTCCCTGCACTACATAGCGCCACACAGCCTCCCTGCACTATAGAGCACCATACAGCCTCCCTGCATTTTAGAGCGCCATATAGCCTTCCACCCCAGTACTGCCACATACAGCCTTCCTGCACCATACAGTCTCCCTGCACGATAGAGCACCACACAGCTCCCTGCACTATAGAGCACCATACAGCCTCCCTGCACTACAGAGCGCCATACAGCCTTCCACCCCCAGTACTGCCCCTACAGCCTCCCTGCACCATAGAGCACCACACAGCCTCCCTGCATTACAGAGCACCACACAGCCTCCCTGCACTACAGAGCGCCACATAGCCTCCCTGCACTACAGAGCGCCACATAGCCTCCCAGCATTACAGAGCACCACACAGCCTCCCTGACTAGAGCGCCACACAGCCTCCCTGCACTATAGTGAGCCACACAGCCTCCCTGCTCTATAGAGCGCCACACAGCCTCCCTGCATTACAGAGCGCCACACAGCCTCCCTGCATTACAGAGCTCCACCTAGCCTCCCTGCACTACAGAGCACCACACAGCTTCCCTCCACTATAGAGCCCCATACAGCCTCCCTGCCGTAAGAGCACCATACAGCCTACCTGTACTATAGAGCACCATACAGCCTCCCTGCACAATAGAGCGCCACACAGCCTCCCTACACTACAGAGCGCCACACAGCCTCCCTGCACTATAGAGCCCCATACAGCCTCCCTGCACAATGGAGTGCCACACAGCCTCCCTACACCACAGAGCGCCACACAGCCTCCCTGGACTATAGAGCCCCATACAGCCTCCCTGCACTGTAGAACGCCATACAGCATTCCACTCCCAGTACTTCCCCATACATCCTCCCTGGAATATAGAGCCCAATACAGCCTTCCACCCCAGTACTGCCCCATACATCCTCCCTGGAATATAGAGCCCAATACAGCCTTCCACCCAAGTACTGCCCCATACAGCCTCCCTGCACGATAGATCGCCATACAGCCTCCCTGCACTACAGAGCGCCACACAGCCTCCCTGTACTACAAAGCGCCACACAGCCTCCCTGCACTACAGAGTGCGACACAGCCTCCCTGCACTACAGAGCGCAACACACCCTCCCTACACTATACAGCCCCATACAGCCTCCTGCAATATAGAGCCCCATACAGCCTCCTGCACTATATAGCTCCCTGTTCTGTCCCCACATGAGACGAATGGAGGTGAAGTTGATTGGGGCTGGGAGAGTTTTCCTACCTTCTGCTTCCTCATGCAGAGCAAACAGGACCAGTGCTGTTCAGCGTCCGGAGAGATGATGCACACCAGGGATTGTGAAGTCCAGACTTGTTTATTTTGGAAATCTGGACATACAGCTTATGATTGGTATACAGTAACTTCTCCAGAAATGCAAGTGAAAACGAGGTGCAGGAAGATGTAACACGAAGTATGGCTGCAAGTGTGAGCAGCAAGAGAGTGTACAGTCATGGCCAAAAGTTTTGAGAATGACACAAATATTATATTTTCACATGATCTGCTGCCCTCTGGTTTTTATGTGTGTGTTTGACAGATGTTTTTATCACAGACAGAAATATAATTGCAAACATATGAGTAACAAAAGCTTATATTGAGAGAATGAGTTAATGCAGCAAGTCAATATTTGCAGTGTTGACCCTTCTTCAGGACCTATGCAATTCTCCCTGGCATGCTATTGTGTAGCCCTGGTACACAATACCAGGAGGATGAGTGGAGAGGTAACAGTTAAGGTCTCTTCATGACATCATGTACACTTCTGACACACCCAGCAGGGGTGTGGAAGGGAGTGATTTCTAGTCAGTCAGTTTCCTGTCCTTGGACAGAGGAGACGTGTCCAGTTTGAGTCTATCATCAGTTCAGAAAGTGGAGGCTGGTTACAGGTGGTCTAATTCACCTTAGCCTAGTCAGAGCTGTGCCCCACTGGAAGAAAGACTGAACTATCTATTAAGAGTCGAGCAAATCGAAGGGCAAAGTGGAAGGAAGATAATTGGAAAAGTGCTTTTGACTTGGAAAAGTCCTGCACATTGCAGCCGGTCACTGGGGACCGAAGGATCACTATTAGCTACAGCATAGTGAAGAGAAAACCAGAGATTTACCGGACCCTAGGTCGCGGCAAACAAGCCCTTATAGTCAGTACGTAACTGGGGTCAGGGGGAGTGAAGACTTTGAGTCAGTGCACGACAAGATAAGAATTCAGCTCTCTCGCAGGAAGGCTTCACCACAAATCTGACTGGGCAGAACAGCTTTGGAAAGCTGGAATCATAGAGGGGACTACGCTTCAGGCTGGTCGTACTCATCTTCATTGGACAGTAAAGGAGGCCCTAACTTGCTTAGCTGTTGCCTCAAAGCTCATCCTCCATCAACCCCATCAGCCTCCCTGGACCTGCCTTATCATCTTGCAAGTAAGGTATGGAAAGACGCTAACCGTGTGAGACTGAGTTATTATTGCATGCCTGCACAATCCCTACCTAACTACCGACCTGAGGGAAGAGTCCCACCTGTAGGGGACCCGACATCTAGCTGCATCACCATCCCCTCAGAGATCTATAGCAGCGCTGGTACAAATTACCAGAATACTACAGGTGGCGTCACGAACTGTATATAAACCTATCCCCTGTAAATATATCCCCAACATACGCCAGACCGCCAGGGCCACAGACCGAGCCACAGCTACCTGTGACAATCCCCATAGACTTCTACGGGCTCGGCTCTGAGTACCCCATTGCCCTGGTAACCCACAATTGTGGTGGCGGGTCGACACAAAAACTTGGCGTCACGAACAGGATACGAAACTTGCAGCATTGCGAGCCCTGTGTGCCTGTGGATTGTTTTTGTGAAAAAGGACTGTTTGCATTTTTGGCGCCAAAATCGCCATCTTTGTCGCCATATTCGCGCCCTCAGGCGCTGGAGAAGAAGGTGGGCGTACCTGAAAGAGCGCGCAAAGTCTTGGACACGCCCCCGGCTCTGACTCAGCGGCAGGTCCTGCAACAGGAAGTGAACGCTCTGACATCAGAGCGCCTGCGACGAAGGTCCTGTTCCCACTGCGGTGCCTGTGAAGTAGCAGCATCTGAAACCGGTAGGCTCCGTTTAACCAAGGGGGCGCTAAGATGTCACAACAACCGGCTGACAGTGCGGCCCCGGTCGGAGTCCCCAATCCGCACCGTCTGGTATTGTAGCGCCAGATGGGGGCGCAGGCCCTGCACCAGTCCGGTAGTCCCGATCATGCCACTAACGCTCCCATATATGCCTGGGGCGAAATGGCTTCCCCAATACAGCGGTGAGCCAGGCACATTAGCAGGCTTCAAGCGGAAGTTATGCAGCATCTTAGAAATGTACTCCATGCCTGAGAGACAAAAAGCTGCTGTGCTAATAGGGCAGCTAACTGGCGCTGCTGAAAGGGAAGTGGAGACTTGGGATACCATTGATCAGGAGTCGGTACCTGCGATCTTCCTGAAGCTGCATGCCATATTTGAAGACCGCACAGAAACGGATCTCCGGATGGCCTTCTATCACTGTTCACAACAGCAAGGTGACAGCATCTGGGACTATGCTTGCCGACTACAGGGAGCCCTGAGAGCCCTCAAGCAAATTAACCATTTAAATGCTATCGACGAGAATAGAATGCTGAAAGAACAATTTATACAGGGATTGAGATCCCCAGAGGAACGCAGAACTGTAAATTGGTGGTCCTTAGATCATCCGGATGCTACCTTTGATGCCCTAAAGGACATGGCAATAAAAGGGCTGCGGCCCCTGGGCAAACCTGAGGTGGCAACCCAACATCATCAGGCTGAAGTCACTCCGGAACCGGCAGTAACCCCCTTTTCCCCGCTAGTGGCTGAAGCCAAAGCGCAGGTGACACCTCCTAGTGAATTGGACTGTCTGCGCTCAGAGGTGCGCCAGCTGACTAAAAATCTGGCTGCTGTAATGAGTGCCCTGCAGCTGCGGAAAGAGGAGGAAGGAAAGATCTTGTTAGCTGACTGCCCAGAAGACGTCCCGTGGATGCACCGGAGAAGAAAGAAGACGTCGCCCCCCGGAGGAGGACAACGCCACCCCCAGGAGCAACCTCTGATCAACACCCTCCTCGTCGAGAGATCATATGTTACCGCTGCAACCGGAAAGGTCATCTGTCTACACAGTGTCCTTTAAACGGGCAGAACCTGGGTCCAAGGGCCAACACCCAGGAGAATACCCGTCAGGCCCCCTAGACTGGAACCGCAGGTATGTGGGCGGGCGACCCTACCTGTCTATTATTCTAGATGGTATTGCTGTTCCAGCATTGTTAGACACTGGGTCCCAGGTGACCCTAATACCTGATGCTCTATATACCAAGTACTGGTCAATGGACAGTCTTAAACCTCCGAGCCTTGACTTTACTGTGTATGCTTCTAATGGTCTTCCTGTAGAAGTACTCGGAACAAAATGTGTAGATGTAAAGGTGGGCAGAGAGGAGTTGAAAGACCAAGGGCTTCTGGTAGTAAAGACTGTAAATGAGGAGAACGGTTTAAATATAATTTTGGGTACTAACATTATCGGTAATTGTTTGGGAGAAGTTGTGTTCTTGCTCCAACAGCTCGCTGAGATTGCCCGACCAAGGCAGAGAGGAGTAATCCAAAGAGAGATCCGGGCCCTGGTGTGTCAGCAGCAAGCGAAGCTTACCGACGGCGAAATTGGTAATGTACGGGTCACTGACTCGGATCCTATTGTGATACCCCCAATGAGTGAAATGATCATTTGGTGCAGGGCGGCCATAGGTCTGAGAGGACAGAATTACCAAGCTGTAGTAGAACCCCACCATTCAGAACATAGACCTACACTTATGACTGCTAGAGGAGTAGTAGAAGTGGTGAATGGAAGAGTACCGGTACGGCTTCTCAATTGGGGAGATGATGAGGTAAATTTACCCCGTTATGCAACCATTGCTAAACTTCATGCTGTTGATAATAATTCTATTCTCCCGGCTGAGTCCTTAGACTCCTGTCAAATAGCGGAGGACAATGACCCAGCAACTCAGGTGGCGGAATGGTGTCAGCAACTCCATATTGGGACGGACACCACTCCCGCTCACCAGAAGCAAGGGGTATTACGGGTGGTGCAAGAGTACGCCCAAGTGTTTAGCAAAATCCACTTGATTTTGGGACAATTAAGGGAGTACAACATCATATCCCTACAGGCAGTCATCCTCCCATCAAAGAGCGGTATAGGCCCATACCTCCAGCTCATTATCAGAAGGCTAAAGAAATGTTGAATGATATGAAGAAAGCTGGGGTGATAAGGGATAGTTGTAGCCCTGGGCAGCCCCTCTAGTTCTGGTTAAAAAGAAAGATGGTAGTATGAGAATGTGTGTGGATTACAGGCAGGTGAACCGCATAACACACAAGGATGCATACCCGTTACCACGCATAGAGGAATCATTAGCTGCTCTGAAAACGGCTAACTACTTTTCTACCCTTGATCTGACTAGTGGTTACTGGCAAGTGGCTGTGGCTGAGGAGGATCGTGAGAAAACGGCTTTCACCACCCCAATGGGGCTCTGTGAGTTCGACAGAATGCGTTTGGGCTCAGCAGTGCCCCAGGAAAATTTCAGAGAGTGATGGAAAACTGTCTGGGACATCTCAATTTTGAAACCGTGCTGCTATACCTAGACGACGTTATCGTGTATTCCAAGACATATGAGGACCATCTGAAGCACCTGGCAGAAGTATTCGAGTCCCTGTCCAGGTACGGGATGAAATTAAAACCCTCAAAATGCCATCTACTCAAACAGAAGGTACAATACTTGGGGCACATCGTCAGTTCGGAAGGAGTAGCGCCAGACCCAGAGAAAGTCACTGCCATCCAGAAGTGGCCGGAGCCGAAGAACCTTAAGGAAGTGCGACAGTTCCTGGGACTAACGGGTTACTACAGGAGATTCGTGAAAGATTACACGAAGAAGGCAGCTCCTTTACAGGACCTCCTGGTAGGACAATCTTTAAAGAGCAGAAACCCTCCCTTTAATTGGGGTAAAGAACAGGCTGAAGCATTCCAAAAGATGAAAGAGATCCTTACAGGTGATGAGATCTTAACCTATCCTGATTACAGCCAACCGTTCCTGTTGTACACCGACGCCAGTAATGAAGGGTTGGGAGCCGTTCTCAGTCAGAAGCAGAATGGACAAGAAAAAGTCATCGCTTATGCTAGCAGAAAACTCAGGCCAACGGAGAGAAATCCGGAAAATTATAGCAGCTTCAAGCTAGAGTTTCTGGCGCTGGTCTGGGCCATCACTGAAAGATTTAAGCACTATCTGGCCTCCAATAAGTTCACTGCGTACACAGACAACAACCCGTTAACGCACCTGGAAACCGCCAAGCTGGGCGCCATGGAGCAGCGTTGGATGGCTCGGTTGTCCAATTATCAGTTTACTATCAAGTACCGGGCAGGTCGAAAGAATGCTAATGCTGATGCGTTGTCCGAATGCCGCATGACTCTGACACGGAAGAAGAATCGGACGATCTGGAGAAATTGAGCTACCCGCGTTCCATCGAAATGGGGTAGTCCACGAGCATCGAGTCCACAGAAAGCAGTATGGTGCAACATTAAATCCTTTACCCCATCACAGCTGGAAAGAGACTCAGGACAGTGATCCAGTGGTCAGCCGCATCAAGGAGTTGTTAAAACAGGAAGGCTCCTCTCTGGAAAAGGATGCACCTATGTCAGCCAAGCTCCTGTGGAACGAGGAAAAGCAGGTTGTTCCTATACCGTGGAAGTTGTGCAGGAGATACGTCAACCCCAGAACCCATGAAATGGTCTGGCAAATAGTGGTCCCCAAGGCAGACGTCCCAATGGTGTTGGAAGCGTACCACGATCAAGCAGGACACTTTGGCTGGAGAAAGCTGGAGACCCTGTTGAGATGCCGGTTCTACTGGGTAGGGATGCGCAGCTCCATCGAGAGGTGGTGTCGGAACTGTGGACCCTGTGGTCTCAGAAGAAAGGACTGCGGAAGTCAGAAGGCCCCCTGCAACCTATCCGGACGACTCGTCCCCTGGAGATTGTGGCCCTGGACCATGTCAAACTGTCGCCAAGTAGATCTGGATACTCATACGCCTTGACCATGGTAGACCATTACTCCAGATTTCTGGTAGTTGTTCCAGTTAAGGACCAGACCGCAGTGACGGCAGCGAAGACCTTTCAAGCAAGTTTCTGCAGACCGCATGGGTATCCGGAGCAAGTCTTAACCGATCAGGGACCTGCTTTCGAAGCTGATTTATTCAAGGAATTCTGTCACATGTACGGGTGCAAGAAAATAAGAACGACACCATACCACCCTCAAACCAACGGTCTTTGTGAAAAGATGAACCATATTGTCCTTGACTTGTTGAGATCCATACCGTTGGAAGACAGGAATCGATGGCCGGACTTACTACCTGATTTGGTTGATTTGTATAATCATATACCTGTAAGCTCAACTAACTGCACTCCAGCCTATCTTATGAGAGCAAGGCCTGGAAAACTACCAATGGACCTAGAACTTGGAGTGGTAGAACCGGAGGCAGACGACGCTGTTGAAAACTGGGACGTCAATCGGCAAGAGCAATACAGAAGAGTACAAATCTGTGTAGAGGAAAGTCTTAATAAGGCACGGGAGAAACAGGAAGATGTTTACAACCGAAATGCTCCTGCCAAGCCTTTGATGCCTGGAGAGGTAGTATTAAAAAGAAAAAGAAAGATGCACAAACTGGATAATCAGTGGGAGCAAGAACCCTACGTCATACAAGATTCAAAATATGACAACAGAAAAGTTTGTGTCGTCAGTAAGGACGGAGGAAGAACAACAATCACTGTGTCCAGAGATCATTTGAAGTTGTGTCCAGAACACTTAAAGAGTTGTGAAAAGAACCCTGTCCTCAATCAAGGAGAAAGAAAGGAAGAGGTCATAACACACCGATCTGGGAGATTTTCCTGCGGATTGGCCTAGACTGGGAGATGCTGTGATAATTCCAGTGTTGCAGTTTTATCAGCCACAAGAGGAAGTTCTACCTCCAGTTGTGCCTGTGGTGCCAGTTGAGCCCGCTCAGGAGTTACCCATCCCAGCAACACCTCAACCTGTGGAATCTCAAGTTGGATCATCTGAAGCAGCGCCCCATACTATGGGATCCCTGGTGAAGCTGACTCACACCGTCCAGCCATCAGTACGCTTGCCAGATCCATAGAAAGGTTAAGGCAGTTCTATAGTTTGCCGTTACGCAGTGCAGACAGATCGCAACTTGATATACCTGAAACTACACCACGTAGATCAGAGAGAATCACAAAAGGGAAATTACCATTAGATATCAGCAGTAGTTTATGTGAACATTGTAAAAAGTCTATATATATAAATGTGTTTTTCCCTATTATGTCTTTGTTTAACAATGGACTCAGAGGCTGAGGACTGAGCCAGCCCAAAAACTGTATCCTGTAAATAGTTGCACTAAAGTGCCTTTTTAATGGTTTCACATGAAACCTTGACTTACCTCTGAACCAAAAACCCGTGTGGTGTGGCACTGAGTGAGGTCTGCATTTGGATGTCCTGCAGCCCACCCAGGACCCACGTTGAAGGTTTGGTGCGGGTCCTTCACAAGTATACTGTATATTTATTGAATGCTATTTAATATTTGTATTTTTCTATAATGTTTGCAACGTTCAAGATATCCTCACCTCCCGGATGGGACGAATTAATGTTATTGTTAATATTTTCATGCATAAACAAAAATGTCTCTTTATATTTTACAGCCGGGAGTGCTGTCGTTTACCATGGGGGAATGTGTAGCCCTGGTACACAATACCAGGAGGATGAGTGGAGAGGTAACAGTTAAGGTCTCTTCATGACATCATGTACACTTCTGACACACCCAGCAGGGGTGTGGAAGGGAGTGATTTCTAGTCAGTCAGTTTCCTGTCCTTGGACAGAGGAGACGTGTCCAGTTTGAGTCTATCATCAGTTCAGAAAGTGGAGGCTGGTACAGGTGGTCTAATTCACCTTAGCCTAGTCAGAGCTGTGCCCCACTGGAAGAAAGACTGAACTATCTATTAAGAGTCGAGCAAATCGAAGGGCAAAGTGGAAGGAAGATAATTGGAAAAGTGCTTTTGACTTGGAAAAGTCCTGCACATTGCAGCCGGTCACTGGGGACCGAAGGATCACTATTAGCTACAGCATAGTGAAGAGAAAACCAGAGATTTACCGGACCTAGGTCGCGGCAAACAAGCCCTTATAGTCAGTACGTAACTGGGGTCAGGGGGAGTGAAGACTTTGAGTCAGTGCACGACAAGATAAGAATTCAGCTCTCTCGCAGGAAGGCTTCACCACAAATCTGACTGGGCAGAACAGCTTTGGAAAGCTGGAATCATAGAGGGGACTACGCTTCAGGCTGGTCGTACTCATCTTCATTGGACAGTAAAGGAGGCCCCTAACTTGCTTAGCTGTTGCCTCAAAGCTCATCCTCCATCAACCCCATCAGCCTCCCTGGGACCTGCCTTATCATCTTGCAAGTAAAGGTATGGAAAGACGCTAACCGTGTGAGACTGAGTTATTATTGCATGCCTGCACAATCCCTACCTAACTACCGACCTGAGGGAAGAGTCCCACCTGTAGGGGACCCGACATCTAGCTGCATCACCATCCCCTCAGAGATCTATAGCAGCGCTGGTACAAATTACCAGAATACTACAGGTGGCGTCACGAACTGTATATAAACCTATCCCCTGTAAATATATCCCCAACATACGCCAGACCGCCAGGGCCACAGACCGAGCCACAGCTACCTGTGACAATCCCCATAGACTTCTACGGGCTCGGCTCTGAGTACCCCATTGCCTGGTAACCCACAATTGTGGTGGCGGGTCGACACACTATCAATCAACTTCTGGACCAAATCCTGACTGATAACAGTCCATTCTTGCACAATCAATGCTTTCATTTTGTCAGAATTTTTAGGTTTTTGTTTGTCCACCCGTCTCTTGATGATTGATCACAAGTTCTCAATGGGATTAAGATCTGGGGAGTTTCCAGGCCATGGACCCAAAATCTCTATGTTTTGTTCCCTGAGCCATTTAGTTATCACCTTTGCTTTATGGCAAGGTGCTCCATCATGCTGGAAAAGGCATTGTTGATCGCCAAACTGCTCTTGGAGTCCCACACAGCCTCCTGCATTGTAGAGCCCAATAACGCCTTCCACCCCCAGTACTGCCCCAATCAGCCTCCCTGCACTATATATAGAGCCCCATACAACCTCCCTGCACTACAGAGCGCCACACAGCCTCCCTGCACTACAGAACGCCACACAGCCTCCCTGCACTACAGAGCACCATAGTCTACCTGCACTATAGAGCCCCACACAGTCTCCCTGCACTATAGAGCGCCACACAGCCTCCCTGCGCTATAGAGCACCACAAAGCCTCCCTGCACTATAAAGCCCCATACAGCCTCCCTGCACTACAGAGCGCCACACAGCTCCCTGCACTACAGAGCCCCATACAGCCTCCCTGCACTATAGACTGCCACACAGCCTCCCTGCACTACAGAGCGCCACACAGCCTCCCTGCACTATAGAGCCCCATACAGCCTCCCTGCAGTATAGAGCGCCACACAGCCTTCCTGCACTACAGAGCCCCATACAGCCTCCCTGCACTACAGAGTCCCATACAGCCTCACTGCACTATAGAGCGCCTCACAGCCTCCCTGCACTACAGAGCCCCATACAGCCTCCCTGCACTACAGAGCCCCATTCAGCCTCCCTGCAGTATAGAGCGCCACACAGCCTCCCTGCACTATAGAGCGCCACACAGCCTCCCTGCACTATAGAGCCCCATACAGCCTCCCTGCAGTATAGAGCGCCACACAGCCTTCCTGCACTACAGAGCCCCATACAGCCTCCCTGCACTACAGAGTCCCATACAGCCTCCCTGCACTATAGAGCGCCTCACAGCCTCCCTGCACTACAGAGCCCCATACAGCCTCCCTGCACTACAGAGCCCCATTCAGCCTCCCTGCAGTTTAGAGCGCCACACAGCCTCCCTGCACTATAGAGCGCCACACAGCCTCCCTGCACTACAGAGTCCCACACAGCCTCCCTGAATTGCAGAGCCCAATAACGCCTTCCTCTCTCAGTACTGCCCCATACAGCCTCCTGCATTACAGAGTGCCACACAGCCTCCCTGCACTATAAAGCACCACACAGCCTCCCTGCACTACAGAGCGCCACACAGCCTCCCTGCACGATAGAGCGCCACACAGCCTCCCTGCACAGCAGAGCGCCACACCAGCCTTCCTTCACTGCAGAGCGCCACACAGCCTCCCTGCACCATAGAGCCCCCTACAGCCTCCCTGCACTATAGAGCGCCACACAGCCTCCCTGCACTATAGAGCACCTTACAACCTCCTGCACTACAGAGCGCCATACAGCCTTCCACCCCCAGTACTGCCCCATACATCCTCCCTGGAATATAGAGCCCAATACAGTCTTCCACCCCAGTACTGCCCCATTCAGCCTCCCTTCACGATAGATCGCCATACAGCCTCCCTGCACTACAGAGCGCCACATAGCCTCCCTGCACGATAGAGCACCAAACAGCCTCCCTGCACTACAGAGCAGAGCGCCACACAGCCTCCCTGAATTGCAGAGTGCCACACAGCCTCTCTGCACAACAGAGCGCCACACAGCCTCCCTGCACTACTGAGCGCCACACAGCCTCCCTGCACTACTGAGCGCCACACAGCTTCCCTGCACTATACAGCCCCATACAGCCTCCTGCAAAATAGAGCCCATACAGCCTCCCTGCACTATAGACTTCCCTACAGCCTCCCTGCACTATAGAGCGCCACACAGCCTCCCTACACTACAGAGCGCCACACAGCCTCCTTGCACTATAGAGGACCATACAGCCTCCCTGCACTATAGAGCACCATACAGCCTCCTGCACTATAGAGCACCATACAGCCTCCCTGCACTACAGAGCACCATACAGCCTCCCTGCATTGTAGAGCACCATACAGCCTTCCACCCCCAGTACTGCCACATACATCCTCCTGAAATATAGAGCCCAATACAGCCTTCCACCCCAGTACTGCCCCATACAGCCTCCCTGCACCATAGAGCACCATACAGTCTCCCTGCACCATAGAACACCATACAGTCTCCCTGCACCATAGAGCACCATACAGTCTCCCTGCACCATAGAGCACCACACAGCCTCCCTGCACGATAGAGCGCCACACAGCCTCCCTGCATTGTAGAGCGTCATACAGCCTTCCACCCCCAGTACTGCCCCATACATCCTCCCTAGAATATAGAGCCTAATACATCCTTCACCCCCCAGTACTGCCCCATACAGCCTCCCTGCACTACAGAGCGCCATACAGCCTCGCTGCACTATAGAACACCACACAGCTTCCCTGCATTACAGAGCGCCACACAGCCTCCCTGCACTACATAGCGCCACACAGCCTCCCTGCACTATAGAGCACCATACAGCCTCCCTGCATTTTAGAGCGCCATATAGCCTTCCACCCCCAGTACTGCCACATACAGCCTTCCTGCACCATACAGTCTCCCTGCACGATAGAGCACCACACAGCCTCCCTGCACTATAGAGACACATACAGCCTCCCTGCACTACAGAGCGCCATACAGCCTTCCACCCCCAGTACTGCCCCTAGAGCCTCCCTGCACCATAGAGCACCACACAGCCTCCCTGCATTACAGAGCACCACACAGCCTCCCTGCACTACAGAGCGCCACATAGCCTCCCTGCACTACAGAGCGCCACATAGCCTCCCAGCATTACAGAGCACCACACAGCCTCCCTGACTAGAGCGCCACACAGCCTCCCTGCACTATAGTGAGCCACACAGCCTCCCTGCTCTATAGAGCGCCACACAGCCTCCCTGCATTACAGAGCGCCACACAGCCTCCCTGCATTACAGAGCTCCACCTAGCCTCCCTGCACTACAGAGCACCACACAGCTTCCCTCCACTATAGAGCCCCATACAGCCTCCCTGCCGTAAGAGCACCATACAGCCTACCTGTACTATAGAGCACCATACAGCCTCCCTGCACAATAGAGCGCCACACAGCCTCCCTACACTACAGAGCGCCACACAGCCTCCCTGCACTATAGAGCCCCATACAGCCTCCCTGCACAATGGAGTGCCACACAGCCTCCCTACACCACAGAGCGCCACACAGCCTCCCTGGACTATAGAGCCCATACAGCCTCCCTGCACTGTAGAACGCCATACAGCATTCCACTCCCAGTACTTCCCCATACATCCTCCCTGGAATATAGAGCCCAATACAGCCTTCCACCCCCAGTACTGCCCCATACATCCTCCCTGGAATATAGAGCCCAATACAGCCTTCCACCCAAGTACTGCCCCATACAGCCTCCTGCACGATAGATCGCCATACAGCCTCCCTGCACTACAGAGCGCCACACAGCCTCCCTGTACTACAAAGCGCCACACAGCCTCCCTGCACTACAGAGTGCGACACAGCCTCCCTGCACTACAGAGCGCAACACACCCTCCCTACACTATACAGCCCCATACAGCCTCCTGCAATATAGAGCCCCATACAGCCTCCCTGCACTATATAGCTCCCTGTTCTGTCCCCACATGAGACGAATGGAGGTGAAGTTGATTGGGGCTGGGAGAGTTTTCCTACCTTCCGCTTCCTCATGCAGAGCAAACAGGACCAGTGCTGTTCAGCGTCCGGAGAGATGATGCACACCAGGGATTGTGAAGTCCAGACTTGTTTATTTGGAAATCTGGACATACAGCTTATGATTGGTATACAGTAACTTCTCCAGAAATGCAAGTGAAAACGAGGTGCAGGAAGATGTAACACGAAGTATGGCTGCAAGTGTGAGCAGCAAGAGAGTGTACAGTCATGGCCAAAAGTTTTGAGAATGACACAAATATTATATTTTCACATGATCTGCTGCCTCTGGTTTTTATGTGTGTGTTTGACAGATGTTTTTATCACAGACAGAAATATAATTGCAAACATATGAGTAACAAAAGCTTATATTGAGAGAATGAGTTAATGCAGCAAGTCAATATTTGCAGTGTTGACCCTTCTTCAGGACCTATGCAATTCTCCCTGGCATGCTATCAATCAACTTCTGGACCAAATCCTGACTGATAACAGTCCATTCTTGCACAATCAATGCTTTCATTTTGTCAGAATTTTTAGGTTTTTGTTTGGCCACACGTCTCTTGATGATTGATCACAAGTTCTCAATGGGATTAAGATCTGGGGAGTTTCCAGGCCATGGACCCAAAATCTCTATGTTTTGTTCCCTGAGCCATTTAGTTATCACCTTTGCTTTATGGCAAGGTGCTCCATCATGCTGGAAAAGGCATTGTTGATCGCCAAACTGCTCTTGGAGGGTTGGGAGAAGTTGCTCTTGGAGGACATTCTGGTACCATTCTTTATTCATGGCTGTGTTTTTAGGCGAGACTGTGAGAGAGCCGATTCCCTTGGCTGAGAAGCAACCCCACACATGAATGGTTTCAGGATGCTTAACAGTTGGCATGAGACAAGACTGGTGGTAGCGCTCACCTTGTCTTCTCTGAATGAGGCGTTTTCCTGATGTCTCAAACAATCGAAAAGGGGATTCATCAGAGAAAATAACTTTACCCCAGTCCTCAGCAGTCCACTGCCTGTACCTTTTGCAGAATATCAGTCTGTCCATGATGTTTTTTCTGGAGAGAAGTGGCTTCTTTGCTGCCCTCCTTGAGACCAGGCCTTGCTCCAAGAGTCTCCGCCTTACAGTGTGTGCAGATGCACTCACACCTGCCTGCTGCCATTACTGAGCAAGCTCTGCACTGCTGGTAGCCCGATCCTGCAGCTGAAACACTTTTAAGAGACGGTCCTGGCGCTTGCTGGTCTTTCTTGGGCGCCCTGGAGCCTTTTTGGCAACAATGGAACCTCTCTCCTTGAAGTTCTTGATGATGCGATAGATTGTTGACTGAGGTGCAATCTTTCTAGCTGCGATACTCTTCCCTGTTAGGCCATTTTTGTGCATTGCAATGATGACTGCACGTGTTTCTTTAGAGATAACCATGGTTAACAGAAGAGAAACAATGATGCCAAGCACCAGCCTCCTTTTAAAGTGTCTAGTGGTGTCATTCTTACTTAATCATGACAGACTGATCTCCAGCCATGTCCTCATCAACACCCACACCTGTGTTAATGGAGCAATCACTGAAAAGAGGTTAGCTGGTCCTTTTAATGCAGGGCTGCAATGATGTTGAAATGTGCTTTGGGGGATAAAGTTCATTTTCTATCCAAATATTGACTTTGCCACACGGTAGCCCGGGGTATCACGGCTTGTGGTCCCTCCGTGCCGCAAATGTGACGAAAACGCACACACACGACGGCTGCTGCCGTCCGACCCAGTAAACTGCAGGGATTTATAATTATCCCACGTCCACTTAGGAACTTGCCGCTCTCTGGCGCCCCCCCTTACCCTCAGGTCAGTCAGGGAACTGCACCTAGGATAATTAGTCGCCAGACGGGTCACTTGGATGTGTGCTGGCTATTGGGCACGCTGCAGTGAGGGAATTATAATTACTCTGGGCCGCAGCCAGGCAATACCCTTATAAAACTCGCTCCGTCACTGCCAACGCCACCCCATAGGTCAACACTTTACACCCCTTCTTTTAGCTGCCACCAGCTACGGTTTACTTTAGGAACAATTTATCAAGAGGGTCCGTAGCAACCCCAAAACAGTAGCGTAGTACTTCAGGCACGTGCAAATTCGTTTATAGAGCAGGAGAATCAAACTAATAATTTTATAGGTTTATTCCTTAAAAACAGGCAGTGCTTATACAATATAAAAAGATGTAACAAGCTGAGGCAATATAGTTATGTACAAGGCAGTTAGAAAATAAAATAGGATTAAAAGTGGAAAAACTCACATGGTAGTTACAGGCAAGACTGGCTGGGGGAGGAGTCACACGTCATAGTTCATTTGCAGATCTCTTAGTCAGGACATCACAGCATGGACTGAACAAGGGGGGCTCACCACAAGACTTATACCTGTGGGCTGCTGACCTCACAAAAGGGGATGGTTTTTCTGGCCACCTCCCCAGGCTAAAAGTCATGGTTTAAGCTCTGGAAGATTATCAGGAGCATATTTCATCTGAGAACCTCGCAGAAGAGTGGCAGACCTATCAATGAGCTTACTTTAAAATGACGGTTCCAATGAGCCCAAACTTGGAGGAAATAGTTCATGGGGGATCCGAGAATTCCATTTCTCGGGTTCTGTGGGAGTTACGGGTTCACCAGTACCATGGGAACTATGCCGGTCGGCGTATGTTTCAAAACAGTGACTTTCGTGTTTCTGACGCAACTTCCCACCGTGTTATAAGCCAAAAGAATGAATCCTCATAATGGCGGCTATGAAAGGAAAGCACATGTGAAGACAATGGGGACCCCTGCGGTGAGGCGGGAAAACTCCAGCACTGGCAACTCAGGTTACACTACTTGTGTGCAGGGGTTGATGAGATCGTGAGAGAGGGAGGGGGGGGGGAACTTTGCTCTGTGGGCTGTCAGCAGCAAAAGAAAAATGAGGACTGTAGTTCTAGCACAGCACAAGACATGTGCAGCATCATCACACCTCCCCCCTTAGAGGGCGCTACGGAGGCATGACCTGTCGGTAATCCGACATGCGCACCTCAGCGGGTTCGCCACGCCGTGATAACCCATCAGCATTCCCATGATCGCTGCCTTTCTTGTGTTGTACGGCAAAATCATACTGCTGTAGGGCAAGGCTCCAGCGTAGCAACCTACCATTGGTTCCGGACACTGTGTGCAGCCAGCTCAGAGGGTTGTGGTCGGTGACCACCTTGAAGGTGCGCCCGTACAGGTAGGGCTGCAAACGTTGCAGCGCCCAGACCATGGCCAGGCACTCCTTCTCGATGGTGGAGTATGCCACTTCCCTCGGCAGAAGTTTCCGGCTCAGGTACAACACGGGGTGCTCCTGGTTCCCCGAATCAACCTGGCTGAGTACAGCACCGAGGCCAAATTCGCTGGCGTCAGTCTGTACCAGGAATGGCCGACTGCTGTCGACGGCTTTCAACACTGGAGAGCTGCACAGGGCTGTTTTCAAAGCTCGGAATGCCACCTCACAGCCATCTGTCCAGCTGACTGTTTGGGGTAGACCGCCCTTGGTGAGGATCGTCAAGGGTTTTGCAATGGCGCTATAGTTCGGTACGAAACGCCTATAGTACCCTGCAGTGCCCAGGAAGGACTTCACCTGCTTTTTGGTCCTGGGGGTGGGCCAGGACACGATCGCATCCACTTTCTCGGGCTCTGGCCTCATGGAACCCCGCCTACCCGGTGCCCCAGGTAGTGGACCTCCCTCATGCCCATCTGGCATTTTCCCGGCTTGATGGTCAGACCTGCCTGGCGAATACGTTTGAGCACCTCCTGGAGATGCTGAAGGTGTTCCAGGTGGAACTGAAGACAGCAATGTCGTCCAGGTACGCCACAGCGTACTCCTCCAGTCCCTGAAGCAGGTGGTTGACCATCCGCTGAAAAGTGGCAGGGGCATTCTTCATGCCGAAAGGCATGACGTGGACTCGTACAGTCCAAAAGGGGTGATAAAGGCGGATTTCTCCTGCGCTGCAGGGCTCAGGGGAATCTGCCAGTATCCCCGGCTTAAATCCATGATGGATATGTACTTGGCATTCGCCAACCGCTCCAGCAGATCCTCGATGCGTGGCATTGGGTGCGCATCAGAGGTAGTGATGGCGTTGAGCCCCCTGTAGTCCACGCAGAACCGGGTGGTCCGATCCTAGAGATAACCATGGTTAACAGAAGAGAAACAATGATGCCAAGCACCAGCCTCCTTTTAAAGTGTCCAGTGGTGTCATTCTTACTTAATCATGACAGATTGATCTCCAGCCATGTCCTCATCAACACCCACACCTGTGTTAATGGAGCAATCACTGAAAAGAGGTTACCTGGTCCTTTTAAGGCAGGGCTGCAATGATGTTGAAATGTGCTTTGGGGGATAAAGTTCATTTTCTATCCAAATATTGACTTTGCCACACGGTTAGCCCGGGGTATCACGGCCTGTGATCCCTCCGTGCCGCAAATGTGACGAAAACGCGCACACACACGACGGCTGCTGCCGTCCGACCCGGTAAACTGCAGGGACTTTTAATTATCCCACTTCCACTTAGGACTTGCAGCTCTCTGGCGCCCCCTTACCCTCAGGTCAGTCAGGGAACTGCACCTAGGATAATTGGTCGCCAGACGGGTCACTTGGATGTGTGCTGGCTATTGGGTACGCTGCAGTGAGGGAATTATAATTACTCCTGGCTGCAGCCAGGCAGTACCCTTATAAACCCCGCTCCGTCACTGCCAGCGTCACCCAATAGATTAACACTTTACACCCCTTCCTTTTAGCTGCCACCAGCTACGGCTTTTGATGAACAATTTATCAAGAGGGTCTGTAGCAACCCCAAAACAGTAGCGTAGTGCTTCAGGCACGTGCAAATTCGTTTATAGAGCAGGAGAAACAAACTAATAAATTTATAGGTTTATTCCTAAAAAGACAGGCAGTGCTTATACAATATAAAAAGATGTAACAAGCTGAGGCAATATAGTTATGTACAAGACAATTAGAAAATAAAAGGGGTTAACATAAGGAAGATCAACTTACAGTTCTTAGATCATAGTAGGCAAGCCATGCGGTCGGGGGAGGGGAGACATCACAATGCATCACAGAGCTGCTATAAGTCTGGTGTCCAGGGCAGATCTGAGCCAGAATACCTGGCCC
>JARQOD010009087.1:0-32880 GCA_033576555.1 Oophaga sylvatica | reverse complement strand
TACCTGTGTTTTACTGTATGTTAAAAGGGGATGCCTCCAGATCAAAAGAAGAAGTAGGCTTGGCAAAGCGGCAGATAAACTACCTCTGTATGGTGAGCGGACAATTTTTCTTTGAGTTATCATTTTCATAAGTTTTTCCACATGTGTAAATTGAAGCTTCTGTGCTGCATTGCACAATCTGTAATAAGGACCATATTTCCATTTACAGTGGTGCTTTCGTGTGGCAGGGAGGTATGCAGCTTTTAATTAATTTGGTGCAATTTCCTCCAGCGCAGAACAGTGTCACACTGGCATTAGACGGTTTAGCCTAGACTAATCTGGATTGTCAAGCGTGAACCCCAACATTTCCCAGGTTTGAATGCTCCCTTTTATAGTAACCTATGATTTTCCTTACAGGGGCACTGCACCACGTGTGAGGGCAAGATGACATCAAGGAATATGCCAACATTCGTTCTGCCATGAAAGTCTTGATGTTTACCGATACTGAAAACTGGGAGATTTCCCGGCTCCTGGCTGCCATATTGAAATTTGGGAAACCTACGTTATGAAGGTAATGAGCTCAGTATTTCTGGAGGCCCCTGTACCGTGCTGAGGTTGGTGGTATAATGCCATTGCTGAAAGAGCGGGCTGTGATGCTCTCTGCTCCAACAAAGGGAATGTGCCTTTGCCAACGGCCAGGTTTAGTCATCCTTAAAAAGAACAGAAGCCATTTTCAAATGCTACAGTCTTTTATTTTTCTATACTTTTTTCGAAAAGCAAAAAAAACATAGTGGTTACATATCAAAAGAGGTGCACAAAGTGGTTACACATACTAAGAGGTTCACAGCATAACGGATACATGTGCAAAGAGGTACAAAGCATAATGGATACACATCTAAAGAGGAACACAGCATAATGGATACACATCTAAAAGGTACACAGTGTAAGGAGACACATCAGAAGAGGTCACAATATAATGGATACACATCCAAAGAGGAGAACAACATAATGGTAACACATCCGAAGAGGTACAAAGCATAATGGTTACACAACCAAAGAAGCACACAGTGTAAGGGAGACACATCCGAAGAGGAGCACAGCATAATGGTTACACATCTAAAGAGGAGGCACAGCATAACGGATACACATCCAAAGAGGAGCACAGCATATTAGATACACATCTAAAGAGGAGCACAGCATATTGATACACATCTAAAGAGGAGCACAGCATAACGGATACACATCCAAAGAGGAGCACAGATATTAGATACACATCCAAAGAGGAGCACAGCATATTAGTGTCACGCGGTCTTATGATATGTGTACGTTGTCAGTAAACTATTCTTAAAAGAACAACACTCTACACAACATATAGATTAGCAACATCAGCATGTAAATATAGAATGATTTACCTGACACGATATCCGTTGAACTCAGGTTAATCTTGAGGACTTGATACACTGTCACAGGAAAGAGGGGACCGGGGGTCTAACCTGACCCTAAACTGGGGTCCTAACTAATCCCTCACCTTGGAGGTACTGATAATGGTTCAGAGGTCCAAGTCTCCAGCCTAACCCTGTCTCCTATCAGTCCTGAACCCTGTAATCAGTCCTAAGAAGGATTCTGATACCACCAAAGGGATAGGGCTGATCTCTGCTAAATACACAGATTAGACATATAAGACAGACTGGAGAAAACACAGACTTGCATACACACTCAAACACAAAGGAACATAAATGATCTGGGATATTAAACTCTAAGCAAGGTGAGCTTAAAACAACTAAGGAGCTCTTAACTTAAGTCTATACAGATACATTCCTATCTGTGGTCTGATGAAGAATTTCACTGGCAACTCCCAACACAGACAACCAGAGATTTAAAGGAAACCATCAACAAAAATAATTAATGAAAGCCGGGAAAAAACTGCACCCAGCCCCAGAACTGGCACAGACAGAATTAACTCCCTAACTGCCAAACACAAAGAAACAGAAAACAGCTGTGAGAAGTCAGAATGTGCAACCGCGACGATCTTCGTGGCGATGCACACGACAGTACCCCCCCTTTACGAGGGGCCTCCGACCCTCAGGCCAGGTTTGCCCGGGTGAGTTCTGTGGAAGGTCCCACCAAACGATCTGCGTTAATGTCAGACGCAGGAACCCACGTCCTCTCCTCTGGACCATACCCCTTCCAATGCACCAAGTACTGAAGGGACCGGCGATTCAGACGTGAGTCAATGATCTTTGACACTTGAAACTCCAAGTTACCATTGACCACCACTGGGGAGGAGGTAGAGGTGATGGTATGACTGGTGCCACGTACCTCTTAAGTAATGACTTGTGGAACACATTATGAATTTTAAACGTAGGAGGAGGTCCAGACGAAATGCCACAGGATTAATTATGGAACTGATCCTGTACGGCCCGATGAATCTGGGGCCCAGCTTCCAGGAGGGAACTTTAAGTTTTATATTCCTGGTAGACAACCATACCAGATCGTTCACATTAAGATCTGGACCAGAAACTCTCCTCCTATCAGCCATACGTTTATAACGGTTCCCCATAGCACTCAGATTATTCAATACACCTCTCCACACTGAAGCAAGTGACGACGAGAAACGCTCCTCCTCAGGAACCCCAGAAGGGCCCCCCCATTGAATGTACAAAACTGGGGATGAAAACCATATGCCCCAAAAAACGGGGACTTACCAGTGGACTCGCTCCGCCTGTTGTTAAGAGCGAACTCTGCCAGAGGCAAGAAAGAAGACCAGTCCTCCTGGTTCTCTGAGACAAAACACCGAAGATAAGTCTCTAGGCTTTGATTCAGACGCTCTGTCTGACCATTGGTCTGCGGATGAAAAGCCGAGGAAAATGACAATTGCATCCCCCGACGTAAACAAAATGCCCTCCAAAACTTGGACACAAACTGAGACCCCCTATCTGACACCACATCAGAAGGCAACCCATGAAGTCTCACAATCTCCCCAATGAACACCTGCGCCAGAGTTTTAGCATTAGGGAGGGCAGGAAGAGCAATGAAATGTGCCATCTTACTGAACCTGTCAACAACCACCAGCAGGGTGGATTGATTTAATCAAGCCGATTTAAATCAACGATTTAAATCATGATTTAAATCAAATGATTTTTTCTATTTAAATCAGATCGATTTAAATCGTGATTTTAATCATGATTTAAATCACTGATTTAAATCAAAAGATTTTTTTAATATAAATCACGATTAAAATCTAAAACTTTCAATCATTGTTCAATTAACTCCACACTTCTAGCTTGGTTTCACTTTCTGTAGCTTGGTTTCAGTTTCTTTCTCCATTCAGTTGACATGCCCAAACTTGTTGGATAGTCAGTCAGCAGTACTTGGCTGTAGTAACAATTAAACTTCAGAAGTGATCTGGGTGAGCCATGGCAGGTCGTAAGAGAGACCCTATTTGGGTTCATTTTGTTGAGATGCCAGCAGAGCTTGGAAAGAAAGGTGAGAGAGCAAAGTGCAAATACTGTCAAAAGGATATCCAAGGACTTGTTTGCCGTTTGAAATCACATTATGAAAACTGCAACCAGAAGGGAAATGAAGATGTTGATAGTGATACAACTAATGTCAATGAACCCCCACAGCTTCTTATGCACCAGGACCCTAGCACTAGTGGTAAGTCTGGCAATTACAACCTATTTTAACAGACGTTTTACTGGGATGATTAAAGTCTATGAAAAGAAAAATTTCTAGCACTAGTTCTGGAGTATAGAATTTAAATTTATGTTAAGGCAATATTTCACAGAAGATTAACGTTAAGTAAAAATAAGAGTGTGTAACGCCTATTTTTTTTTTTATTGTAGGCTACAATTCACTTTTGAAGTCTGCCAAATTGACCATTTTTTTAAAAAAACATTTTTAAAACTTTTGTGACATAATTTTTTTCAGTTGCTCTGATATTACTAGTATTACAGCAACTTCACCGGAAACTTGAGTAGCATAACTTTTGAGACAGCCCTTATAGGACGAGGACCATTACATTGTTGAAAAAGTTTGTTTCAAAATATTTCGTTATATTTCTTCAAATACGCAGTCGAATTATATTTTTAATTACTGGCTTTCAGGGTCAAATATGGCTTGTGCTGCACGTGACAATAAATATCTGGGTACAACTTCAACAAAGCAGCCCAACAAAAAACTTTGCGTGCAAAGTGTAGAAAAATTCCTCTTAAAGACTACGACGAGCCAGAAAGAACATTTTGATGAATTAATTGCTAAATTCATATTTGCAACCAATTCTTCTTTCCGACTAGTTGAACACCCATTGTTTGTACAAATGATGGAAGGAATAAGACCAGGCTACAAACCACCAAGTAGATTTGATATCTCAGGAAAACATCTTCAGGCTGTATACGACAAAGAAAGAGCGGCTTGTACAAAATATTTGAAAGACAAAGTTGTTAACATGAGCTTGGATGGTTGGAGCAACATCCACAACGACCCCATAATTTGCACTTGTGTCACAACAGAAGATGGTGAAACTTACCTTACAGACACAATCGACACATCTGGAAATTCACATACTGCTGAATATTTACTTGAAATCAAGTATTTCTATTTAAATCAAAAAAATCCGATTTAAATCAAAAAAAAATCCGATTTAAATCAAAAAAATCCGATTTTTTTTGATTTTTTTAAAAAAATCATGATTTTTATCCACCCTGACCACCAGTATGACAGTCTTCCCTGACGACTGAGGAAGGTCCGTGATGAAGTCCATAGACAAATGAGTCCATGGACGCTCCGGAAGTTTCAAGGGTAAGAGGGTCCCAGATGGACGGGTATGAGGGGTCTTAGAGCGAGCACAAACCCCACAGGACGCGACAAAAGTTAAAACATCTTTATTAACGTTAGGCCACCAAAACCGGCGAGAAAGGAGATCTAAAGTAGCCTTACTCCCTGGATGTCCTGCTAAAGCAGAATTATGATGTGCCTCAATAACCTTTTGTCTCAACTGATTTGGGACAAACAGTCTCCCTGGAGGTCCTGCAGGGGCGTCCCCCTGAGCCTCTAACACCTCCTCCTCAAGCTCAGAACATACAGCCGACACTACCACCCCCTCCTGAAGGATAGGAATCGGGTCATCCATTTTCCCGGCCCCTGGGAAACTGCGAGACAAGGCATCCGCCTTAACATTCTTAGATCCAGGCGATAAGTGACAACAAAATTAAACCTGGTAAAAAACAACGACCATCGAGCTTGTCTGGAATTCAGACGCTTAGCAGATTCCAAATACAGCAGGTTCTTGTGATCAGTAATGACGGTGACCGGGTGGACTGCCCCCTCCAAAAAGTGACGCCATTCTTCAAAAGCCAACTTAATGGCCAAAAGTTCCCTATTGCCGATATCATAATTCCTTTCGGCGGACGACAATTTTTTAGAAAAGAAAGCGCACGGATGCCATTTACCAGGGGACGGACCCTGGGACAATATTGCACCCACCCCTACGTCAGACGCGTCCACCTCCACAACGAACGGCTGTGATGCATCTGGTTGGATGAGAACGGGTGCCGAAGCAAAACATTTTTTCAAAGAGGAAAAAGCTTGGCAAGCTTTGTCCGACCATTTAGAAAAATCCGTCCCTTTTCTTGTCATGTCAGTGAGAGGTTTGACAACAGATGAGAAATTACAAATAAATTTCCGGTAGTAGTTAGCAAACCCCAGAAAACGCTGCAGAGCCTTAAGATCCTCTGGCTGATCCCATTCAAGCACTGCTCTCACCTTTTCAGGGTCCATACGGAAACCGGAGGCTGACACCAAGAAACCCAAAAACTGAAGTTCCTGTACGGCGAATACACACTTTTCCAGTTTGGCGTATAGTTTATTGTCTCGCAAGATCTGCAACACCTGTCTCACATGCTCCTGGTGAGACACAAGATCTGGTGAGTAAATTAAAATGTCATCCAAATATACGACCACAAACAGCCCCACCAGATGACGAAAAATGTCATTAACAAAATGTTGGAATACTGCTGGTGCAGTAGTCAGACCAAAAGGCATGACAAGGTTCTCATAATGTCCCTCCGGCGTGTTAAACGCCGTTTTCCACTCATCCCCCTCTTTTATCCTAATCAGATTATACGCCCCCCTGAGATCCAATTTAGAGAACCATTTGGCGCCAACAATTTGATTGAAGAGATCAGGAATCAGAGGGAGTGGATACGGATCTCGAACAGTAATCCGATTAAGTTCGCGGAAATCCAAGCAAGGGCGTAGGCCTCCATCTTTTTTCTTCACAAAGAAGAACCCCGCGGCCACTGGGGAAGATGAAGGTCTAATATGCCCTTTGGCCAGACTTTCCGAAATATAATCTTTCATAGCCTGCCTCTCAGGACCAGAAAGGTTATATAACCTAGCTTTAGGTAACTTAGCATCAGGAAGTAAATTAATAGAGCAGTCATACACGCGATGAGGAGGCAACTCCTGACACCCCTCCTCAGAGAACACATCCCCAAAGTCCTCCAAAAAAGGAGGCAAAGTACTAGGCACGACCGCACTGATGACTGTGTTCATGCAGTTACTTTTGCAAAACTCCCCCCATTGGCTTATATCTCTGGACTGCCAATTAATCACAGGGTTATGTTTAACCAACCAAGGAAGTCCCAACACAATAGGAGTAGGTAGACCCTCCAACACATAACAAGATAATAGTTCCCTATGTATTGCCCCTACCCGAAGGTCAATGTTATGAACCTCATGAACAAAGCTACCTTGGCCGAGAGGCCTGGCGTCAATGGAGAATATAGGGATCGGTTTGACCAATACACTCAGATGCATACCTTGAGCCTGAGCAAACTGAGCGTCAACCAGATTAGCCCCGGACCCACTATCAAGAAGAACAGAAAATCTCTCCACTCTCGTACCAACCACCACCTCCACTGGTACAAGGAACTGAGAAGAACTAGAGGATGAAATACATACTCCCAGGTTGTCGTCCACCACACAACCTGGGATTAACAGTTTTTCCGGCGACTTTTTGCTCAACAGGGCACGGGATGGACATCCCCCAACAAAATGTCCCTCTTTCCCGCAGAAGAAACACCTTCTAGTCTTGCGGCGTACCGCCAATCCCCTCCTACGAAATTATGTCCCTCCCAACTGCATAGGCTCCTCCGAACAGACAAGGGAACCTCAACATAAGGGACTTTAGTAGTAGGTGGAGTAACAACAGGGGGCGGAGTTACCTCGCACCTCTCCCGGAGCCGTCTATCAGTACGGATAGCTAGGGCCATAGCAGCCTCCAGTGATGGAGGAGAATCATACTGAGCCAAAACGTCCTTTAATTTGTCAGAAAGCCCATGACAAAACTGGCTCCTAAGAGCTGGGTCATTCCACTGAGTATCTGTGGCCCATCTACGGAACTCAGAAGCAAATTCCTCCGCCGGACGATCTCCCTGCTGTATCTTACGTAATTTTGTCTCAGCAAGAGAGACCCGATCTGGGTCATCATATACCAAACCCAGGGCAGTAAAAAATCGATCTACTGACTGTAGAGTCGGGGATCCCGGAGGAAGGGAGAAGGCCCAGGATTGAGGGTCCCCTTGTAGGAGCGAGATAACAATTCCCACTCTCTGCTCTTCACTCCCTGATGATCGAGGCCGAAGCCGAAAATACAATTTACATGCTTCCCTGAAGGTAAAAAATTTGTCTCGCCCACCAGTGAACCTGTCCGGGAGAGCTACTTTAGGTTCAAATCTGGTTTGCTCCGAGGGAGACAAAACTTTGGACTTAATGTCCGTCAGCTCCATGGATAATCCCTGCAACTGCAGAGCCAGCTGGGCTACTGGATCCATGGCAACTGGGAATAATTTTATGGGCCAGTGAAAATGTCACGCGGTCTTATGATATGTGTACGATGTCAGTAAACTATTCTTAAAAGAACAACACTCTACACAACATATAGATTAGCAACATCAGCATGTAAATATAGAATAGATTTACCTGACACGATATCCGTTGAACTCAGGGTTAATCTTGAGGACTTGATACACTGTCACAGGAAAGAGGAGGACCGGGGGTCTAACCTGACCCTAAACTGGGGTCCTAACTAATCCCTCACCTTGGAGGTACTGATAATGGTTCAGAGGTCCAAGTCTCCAGCCTAACCCTGTCTCCTATCAGTCCCTGAACCCTGTAATCAGTCCTAAGAAGGATTCTGATTACCACCAAAGGGATATGGGCTGATCTCTGCTAAATACACAGATTAGACATATAAGACAGACTGGAGAAAACACAGACTTGCATACACACTCAAACACAGAAGGAACATAAATGATCTGGGATATTAAACTCTAAGCAAGGTGAGCTTAAAACAACTAAGGAGCTCTTTAACTTAAGTCTATACAGATACAATCCTATCTGTGGTCTGCATGAAGAATTTCACTGGCAACTCCCAACACAGACAACCAGAGATTTAAAGGAAACCAATCAACAAATAATTAATTGCAGCCGGGAGAAAACTGCACCCAGTCCCAGAACTGAGCACAGACAGAATTAACTCCCTAACTGCCAAACACAAAGAAACAGCAACTCAGCTGTGAGAAGTCAGAATGTGCAACCGCGACGATCTTCGTGGCGATGCACACATGACAATTAGATACACATCTAAAGAGGAGCACAGCATATTAGATACACATCTAAAGAGGAGCACAACATAATGGATACACATCCAAAGAGGAGCACAACATAATGGTAACACATCCGAAGAGGTACAAAGCATAATGGTTACACAACCTAAGAGGCACACAGTGTAAGGGAGACACATCCGAAGAGGAGCACAGCATAATGGTTACACATCTAAAGAGGAGCACAGCATAACGGATACACATCCAAAGAGGAGCACAACATAATGGATACACATCCAAAGAGGAGCACAGCATATTAGATACACATCTAAAGAGGAGCACAGCATATTAGATACACATCTAAAGAGGTGCACAACATAATGGTTACACATCTAAAGAGGAGCACAACATAATGGATACACATCCAAAGAAGAGCACAGCATAATGGATACACATCTAAAGAGGTGCACAACATAATGGTTACACATCCAAAGAGGAGCACAGCATAATGGATACACATCCAAAGAGGAGCACAGCATAATGGTTACACATCCAAAGAGGAGCACAGCATAATGGTTACACATCCAAAGAGGAGCACAGCATAATGGTTACACATCCAAAGAGGAGCACAGCATAATGGTTACACATCTAAAGAGGAACACAACATAATGGTTACACATCCAAAGAGGAGCACAGCATAATGGATTCACATCTAAAGAGGTGCACAACATAATGGTTACACATCCAAAGAGGAGCACTGTTATGTTTCGGTAGCTGAGGAGAGCAGGCAAAAACGTAAATACACCAGAGAGGTTGGAATCTATTGGATTGCAGTACCCTGACTAACCACCACAACTAAAGGCAGCCGTGGAGCGTTCCTACGTTGGTCCTAGACGCCTCGTCACAGCCTGAGAGATTAACTACACCTAAAGATAGAAAGAGGAAAGCTATCTGCCCCGGAGCAGATCCCCAAAGAACATAGGAAGCCCCCAAACATGTAATGGCGGTTAGACAAGAGGAAATACAGACACAGACAGAAAATAGTATGAGCAAACGCTGGGGCCCAATCTGCCTAGACAGAAAAGGATAGAAAGGATACTCACTGCAATACAAAAAAAACCCTAAAAAATACCAACTCTACTGATTGCAAAAACACCTGAGATCACACGACCTCTACCACCTAAATCAGTTCTCTTGTGTAACAAAACTAAGCCGCAGCCACTGAAAAAACTGGAAAAGGCAAATGAACAAATAACAATGGCTCCAGAGGAACTGAGAGGAGCCCAAGCCCCCCGGGGGTGGGGGGGAAACCTGGCTAACCTCACAGAAATGCAGAGAAATATGCAAGTGGTAAGCGAAAAAACAAAAACAGAAAATATCTTATCTGAAAGCAGAAGAAGAGGCAAGACTCAGCAAGCTTCCAAGTGAACCAGGAACCACAGTTGAGACAAGAACAATTGATCACCGGCAACCATGATGGGAGGGAACCTCCCTTATATCAAGCCAGTCTGTGAATCCTGATTGCCAATCCTCATTGAATGGTTCAGTACTGTTTGTAACCACCAGAGGGAGCTTCTGCTCAGAATTCATTTCCAAAACATTCACAACAGTACCCCCCCCTTGAGGAGGGGTCACCGAACCCACATTTGTGCAACCAGGTCGGTCAGGATGAGCTCGGTGATACGCACGAATCAGTCTCCTAGCATGGATGTCCGAAGCAAACACCCAAGAATTGTCCTCCTGACCATAACCTCTCCACTTAACCAAATACTGGAGTTTCCGTCTAGAAAAACGAGTGTAACGAATGGAAGCGGAGGCAGAGGTGGTGAAGTTCACATTAGTTTTTATTTTTTAATGTGGAACCTCGAGACCGCGGTCCGGGGGGCTCCGAAGGGGGCGTAACTAGTGAGCCCCGAGTACCCGTAGTAAGGCCCCTCGAACAGGACCAGAATGGAATACCCGGAGGACACAGGTGCTACCTCCAGTTAGACCCCGGACACGTGGCAGCTGTCCCAGAGGGACCAAAAGGGTAACAGGTATTTACAGAGTCCGTGGAGGGTTCTTGACGGAGAAGGGTAAGGTCCTGGTCCAGAGCGGATGGTAGTAGGCTGGCTCCAGTGACCTTGTCACGATCCACGGGTACGGATGGCTGATGGCGGAACGGGATGACACTTGCGCCAGTAATAGCCGAGATTGTCCAGGATAGCCAGATACGGGTTAGCAATGATCTGAGGAGACAAACAGTATCAGCGAAGCACAGAGACTGCAGACGCAGCGCAGACAGATCAGGAACAGAACCGGATGTAGCAATGATAGAACACGTTGCACCGGCACTCCCCTAATGGTGGAGTGACCAGATATAGTACTGAGTGCGCAGCCATTGGTTAATTAGCTATTTCAAAAAATGCACGCTGCCCCTTTAAGAGAGACGGCGGGCGCGGCCTCGCGTCCTAAGCAGACTATCTGGAGGCCTGCCAGCAGCGTGCCAGGAAGTGGAGGAGGACACAGGACGCCGAAGAGCAGCTGGGGCAGGTGAGTGAGCAGAACGGAGTGCAGAGCCAGCGCTGGGACCGAGTGTAACAGTATCCCCCTCTTTACTCCCCCTCTTTTTCAAGCCTGCGTGAAATCTTTTCAGAAGAAGATGTGCCTGGATGTTCTCTTTAGGCTCCCAAGATCTCTCCTCAGGACCAAAACCTTTCCAGTCCACCAGGTAATAGATCCTACCTCTTACTCTCTTAGAGGCCAAGATATGTTTTACCTCAAAAACATCATCCTCAGAGACCGGATCAGGAGTGGTACCCGGGTCCTTAAAGAAGAAGCTCAACACTACTGGTTTTGAGGAGGGAAACATGAAAGGAGTTAGGTACTCGTAGAGAATTAGGCAATTTCAGTTTATAAGAGACCGGGTTGATTTGTCTCAAGACTTCAAAGGGACCAATGAAACGGGGACCCAATTTGTACGATGGTAACTTCAGACGGAAGTGGAGGAGGACACAGGACGCCGAAGAGCAGCTGGGGCAGGTGAGTGAGCAGAACGGAGTGCAGAGCCAGCGCTGGGACCGAGTGTAACAACGAGAATCCAATATTTTCTCAACCACATACTCCAGATTGCCCTCAACCAAAACAGGGTCAGGAGGCACAGCTATAGGAACCAGTGGCTCGACAAACCTCTTCATTAAGGACTTGTGGAACACGTTATGGATCTTAAATGTCCCTGGAAGAAGTAAACGAAAGGAAACAGGATTAAGAATCTCCATGATCTTATAAGGTCCAATGAACCTAGGCTTAAACTTAGGAGATGCAACTCTCATAGGGATATTTCTTGAGGACAACCAGACCAAGTCCCCCACTTTAAACCGAGGAATATCAGTCCTATGCCGGTTGGCAAACCACTGGGCCTTCTCCTGAGAGAGGGACAACCTCTCCACTACCTGGTCCCAAATCTGCTGCATACGCTCCACAACAGAGTCAACACCCGGACAGACAGAAGCCTCCGTCTGTCCCGAAGAAAATCGAGGGTGAAACCCAAAATTGCAGAAAAATGGAGACATCAAAGTGGCAGAGCTAGCCCTATTATTAAGAGCAAACTCAGCCAAAGGCAAAAAAGAGACCCAGTCATCTTGATCAGCAGACACAAAGCATCTCAGATAAGTCTCCAATGTCTGGTTTGTTCTCTCAGTTTGTCCATTGGTCTGAGGATGAAAAGCAGAGGAGAAAGACAATTGAACACCAAGTTTAGAACAAAAAGTCCTCCAAAATCTGGAAACAAACTGGACTCCTCTGTCAGACACAATGTTCTCAGGAATGCCATGTAACCGAACCACGTGCTGAAGGAACAAAGGCACCAATTCAGAGGAGGAAGGCAACTTAGGTAATGGCACAAGATGTATCATCTTGGAAAACCTATCACAAATCACCCAGACAACGGTCATTCTCTGAGAAACAGGGAGGTCGGAAATCAAATCCATAGAGATATGGGTCCATGGTCTCTTGGGCACAGGCAATGGCATCAACAAACCAGTAGAGGGAGAGCAAGGCTTGGAGCGAGAGCAAGTCCCACAGGACTGCACAAACTCCCTGACGTCACGAGACAAAGTAGGCCACCAAATGGACCGACTTACCAAGTCTCTGGTACCAAAAATTCCGGGATGACCGGCCAACGCGGAACAATGAATCTCAGACATCACACTCTTTTTCCACCGGACTGGGACAAACAATTTCCCAATAGGGCAGCGCTCGGGTTTATCCTCCTGACACCCTTCCAGAGCCAGTCTCAAATTGGGCGAGATGGCGGAAAGAACTACACCCTCTTTCAAAATAACAGCAGGATCAGATAACTCAGGAGAGTCCGCAAGGAAACTCCTCGAGAGGGCATCCGCCTTAACATTCTTAGTGCCAGGAAGAAAGGAAACCACAAAATTAAAACGTGTGAAAAACAAGCCCACCTGGCCTGTCTAGGATTAAGTCACTTGGCTGATTCCAGATAAACCAGATTCTTATGGTCCGTGAGGACCACCACCTGATGTTTGGCTCCCTCCAGCCAATGTCTCCACACTTCAAAGGCCCACTTCATGTCCAATAACTCCCGATTACCCACATCATAATTACGTTCAGTTGGAGAAAATTTTCGAGAGAAAAAGGCACAAGGGTTACTTTTAGAGGTCTCAGGATCTCTTTGGGACAAAACGGCACCTGCCCAAATTTCAGAGGCATCAACCTCCACATGAAATGGCAGAGAAACATCAGGCTGCCGTAGAACAGGAGCAGAAGTGAATCTCTGCTTAAGTTCCTGAAACGCAGAGACTGCCTCAGGAGGCCAATTCACCACATCAGAACCCTTTTTGGTCAAATCAGTCAATGGTTTAACAATAACAGAGAAATTACCAATAAATTTACGATAAAAATTGGCAAAACCCAAGAATCTCTGAAGAGCCTTTAATGAAGTAGGTTGGACCCAATCACAGATGGCCTGAACCTTGACCGGGTCCATTTCAATAACAGATGGAGACAAAATGAATCCCAGAAATTAGATCCTCTGTACGCCAAAAAGACACTTTGATCCCTTCACATACAGAGCATTCTCTCTCAAAATCTGGAACACAGTCCGAACATGTTTCACATGAGAGTCCCAGTCATTGGAAAAAATCAAGATATCATCCAAATAAACAATCAGAAATTTATCCACAAAATCCCTGAAAATGTCATTCATGAAGGACTGGAAGACGGAAGGAGCATTAGTGAGCCCAAAGGGCATCACTAGGTGCTCAAAATGCCCCTCTGGGTATTAAACGCTGTCTTCCATTCATCCCCGTGCTTAATGCGAATAAGGTTATGCGCCCCCCTGAGGTCAAGTTTGGTAAACCAAGTAGCACTTTTCACCCTGGAAAACAGGTCAGAAATCAAGGGTAATGGATATTGATATTTCACAGTGATCTTGTTCAAGAGACGATAATCAATACACGGCCTTAATGAACCATCCTTTTTGGCCACAAAGAAAAAACCGGCACCCAAGGGTGAGGATGGTCTGATATGACCCTTCTCCAATGACTCCTTGATATAAGACCGCATAGTGTCATGTTCAGGTACAGACAAGTTCAAAAGGCGACCTTTAGGGAATTTACTACCAGGCACTAATTCAATAGCGCAGTCATAGCTCCTATGGGGGGCAAGGATGCAGATTTACCTTCGCTAAACACATCAGAAAAATCAGTCAAAAAGTCAGGAACATCCTGAGACTGGGGAGAGGCAGAAAAAACAGGAGTGTTGGCATTAACACATTGGCAGCCCCAACTGGTTACAGACACAGATTTCCAATCCAAAACAGGATTATGAGACTGCAACCAAGGGAAACCTAGTACAATAATGTCATGCAGATTATACAGTACCAAAACATTTGCAACTCTCCTGATGATCAGGTTCAACCCTCATTATCACCTGAGTAGAAAACTGGGGTTTATTCTCAGCCAAAGGTGTAGAATCAATCCCCAGTAGGGGAATAGAAAAATATTTAGAATTGAGAGTCCTCAGTGGTTGATACCTTTTAATGGCTAACTGAAAAGATGGTAACAAACTGCAAGCTTTCGAGACTACTCAGGTCTCTTCATCAGGCAAGGACTAATACTGTATCAGTAGGGGAATAGACTTCCGTAGGGGTATCAAGGGAAACCCACAACGTTTGGCAAAATCAAAATCCATCAGGTTAATAGCTGCTCCCGAATCAACAAAATCCTGAGCAGAAAATGTTGACAGGGAGCAAATCAGGGTAACAGTCAACAGAAATTTAGTCTGAACACTACCCAAGACAACTGAGCGTTCAAAACGTCTTCCCCGCTTAGGGCAGACAGAAATAGCATGAGAGGCGTCACCACAATAGAAACATAACCCATTGCGTTTTTGAAACTCATGACGCTGTGCCCCAGAAGCCACTCTATCACACTGCATGGGTTCAGAAGCTGGCTCACAAGGCAACACTATTCCACGCATACCTCTACGCTCACGCAAACGTCTGTCAATTTGAATGCTAATGACATAGAATCATTGAGACCAGAGGGAGCAGGGAAACCCACCATAACATCTTTTACATTCTCTGACAGCCCCTTCCGAAAAAGGGCTGCCAAAGCATCATCATTCCATTTGGTTAGGACTGCCCATTTTTGGAATTTCTGACAGTATAACTCAGCGTCCTCAAGCCCCTGATTTAATGCCAACAAGGTTCTTTCAGCTTGATCAGTGACATTAGGCTCATCGTACAATAACCACAGAGCCAGAAAAAATGCATCAACATCACTCAAAACAGGGTCCCCAGGTGTCAGGGAAAAAGCCCAATCCTGAGGATCACCGTGCAGGAGAGAGATGACAATTTGAACCTGCTGGGCTGCGTTCCCTGAGGACTTAGGCTTTAAGGCAAAAAACAACTTACAGTATTTTTGAAATTCAGAAATTTGGCCCGATCTCCCAAAAACAAATCTGGCATGGGAATCCTAAGTTCCACAACCGGCAAACCAGCAAGATAGACAGCAATACTCCGAACCTCAGTGGCAAGCTGATCCACACGGCCAGACAGCTGTGCAAGCTCCATTGAAGAAAAAAAATCCTCCTCAGCGCCCAGAAAAAAGAGGGAAAAAATGCAAGAAACAGAAAAAAAAAAAATCTCTGACAACTTTTTTCTTTCCACACTATTTTTCCCTTCTGTGAGTACCATACAATTTTCAGTTAGGCCGGTGATACTGTTATGTTTCGGTAGCTGAGGAGAGCAGGCAAAAACGGAAATACACCAGAGAGGTTGGAATCTATTGGATTGCAGTACCCTGACTAACCACCACAACTAAAGGCAGCCGTGGAGCGTTCCTACGTTGGTCCTAGACGCCTCGTCACAGCCTGAGAGATTAACTACACCTAAAGATAGAAAGAGGAAAGCTATCTGCCCCGGAGCAGATCCCCAAAGAACATAGGAAGCCCCCAAACATGTAATGGCGGTTAGACAAGAGGAAATACAGACACAGACAGAAAATAGTATGAGCAAACGCTGGGGCCCAATCTGCCTAGACAGAAAAGGATAGAAAGGATACTCACTGCAATACAAAAAAAACCCTAAAAAATACCAACTCTACTGATTGCAAAAACACCTGAGATCACACGACCTCTACCACCTAAATCAGTTCTCTGGTGTAACAAAACTAAGCCGCAGCCACTGAAAAAACTGGAAAAGACAAATGAACAAATAACTAGGGCTCCATAGGAACTGAGAGGAGCCCAAGCCCCCGGGGGGGGGGGGAAACCTGGCTAACCTCACAGAAATGCAGAGAAATATGCAAGTGGTAAGCACAAAAACAAAAACAGAAAATATCTTATCTGAAAGCAGAAGAAGAGGCAAGACTCAGCAAGCTTCCAAGTGAACCAGGAACCACCGTTGAGACAAGAACAATTGATCACTGGCAACCATGATGGGAGGGAACCTCCCTTATATCAAGCCAGTCTGTGAATCCTGATTGCCAATCCTCATTGAATGGTTCAGTACTGTTTGTAACCACCAGAGGGAGCTTCTGCTCAGAATTCATTTCCAAAACATTCACAACAGAGCACAGCATAATGGTTACATATCCAAAGAGGAGCACAACATAATGGATACACATCTAAAGAGGTGGACAACATAATGGTTACACATCTAAAGAGGAGCACAGCTTAATGGTTACACATTCAAAGAAGAGCACAGCATAATGGATACACATCTAAAGAGGAGCACAGCATAATAGATACACATCCAAAGAGGAGCACAGCATAATGGATACACATCTAAAGAGGTGCACAGGTATAGTAGTACTTGCAAAGAGGTAAACAAGTAGTGCAGTGCTCACTGAAAGATGAGCAAGCATAAGATACTCATTAAGTGATACACAAGCATAGCAGTACTACTGAGAGGACACAAAAATAACAATACTTTCTGAGAGCTTCACAAATTAGCAGTACACACTGAGAGGTATGCAAAAGTAGTGTTACTCTAGAGGAGATTCACAAGCATAATGACATCACACAGAAGTTCACAGGTGTACTTACTGTTTATTATTATTACACTGTAAGCACTACTGTTATCAGTCATTGTACAGGAGGAGGAGGAGGTGAGCTCTGACGTCTCATATTGAGAATGGTGGATCCTGTGTTATCTACTATATATGGAGGTGTTATCAGTCATTGTACAGGAGGAGGTGAGCTGTGATATCACCTATTGTGAATGATGGATCCTGTGTTATCTACTGTATATAGAGGTGTTATCAGTCATTGTACAGGAGGAGGAGGTGAGCTGTGATATCACCTATTGTGAATAGTGGATACTGTTTTATCCACTGTATATAGAGATGTTATCAGTCATTGTACAGGAGGAGGAGGTGAGCTGTGACATCACCTATTGTGAATGGTGGATACTGTGTTATCTACTATATATAGAGGTGTTATCAGTTATTGTACAGGAGTAGGAGGAGGTGAGCTGTGACATCACCTATTGTGAATGGTGGATCCTGTGTTATCTACTGTATATAGAGGTGATATCAGTCATTGTACAGGAGGGGGAGGAGGTGAGCTGTGACATCACCTATTGTGAATGGTGGATCCTGTGTTATCTACTGTATATAGAGGTGATATCAGTCATTGTACAGGAGGAGGAGGAGGTGAGCTGTGACATCACCTATTGTGAATGGTGGATCCTGTGTTATCTACTGTATATAGAGGTGATATCAGTCATTGTACAGGAGGAGGGAGGTGAGCTGTGATATCACCTATTGTGAATGGTGGATCCTGTGTTATCTACTGTATATAGAGGTGATATCAGTCATTGTACAGGAGGAGGGAGGTGAGCTGTGATATCACCTATTGCGAATGGTGGATACTGTGTTATCTACTATATATAGAGGTGTTATCAGTCATTGTACAGGAGGAGGAGGTGAGCTGTGACATCACCTATTGTGAATGGTGGATCCTGTGTTATCTGCTGTATATAGAGGTGATATCAGTCATTGTACAGAAGGAGGAGGAGATGAGCTGTGATATCATCTATTGTGAATGGTGGATCCTGTGTTATCTACTGTATATAGAGGTGTTATCAGTCATTGTACAGGAGGAGGAGGAGGCGAGCTGTGACATCACCTATTGTGAATGGTGGATCCTGTGTTATCTACTGTATATAGAGGTGTTATCAGTCATTGTACAGGAGGAGGAGGAGGTGAGCTATGACATAAGCTATTGTGAATGGTGGATCCTGTGTTATCTACTGTATATAGAGGTGTTATCAGTCATTGTACAGGAGGAGGAGGTGAGCTGTGACATCACCTATTGTGAATGGTGGATCCTGTGTTATCTACTGTATATAGAGGTGTTATCAGTCATTGTACAGGAGGAGGAGGTGAGCTGTGATATCACCTATTGTGAATGGTGGATCCCGTGTTATCTACTGTATATAGAGGTGTTATCAGTCATTGTACAGGAGGAGGAGGTGAGCTGTGATATCACCTATTGTGAATAGTGGATACTGTTTTATCCACTGTATATAGAGATGTTATCAGTCATTGTACAGGAGGAGGAGGTGAGCTGTGACATCACCTATTGTGAATGGTGGATACTGTGTTATCTACTATATATAGAGGTGTTATCAGTTATTGTACAGGAGTAGGAGGAGGTGAGCTGTGACATCACCTATTGTGAATGGTGGATCCTGTGTTATTACTGTATATAGAGGTGATATCAGTCATTGTACAGGAGGGGAGGAGGTGAGCTGTGACATCACCTATTGTGAATGGTGGATCCTGTGTTATCTGCTGTATATAGAGGTGATATCAGTCATTGTACAGAAGGAGGAGGAGATGAGCTGTGATATCATCTATTGTGAATGGTGGATCCTGTGTTATCTACTGTATATAGAGGTGTTATCAGTCATTGTACAGGAGGAGGAGGAGGCGAGCTGTGACATCACCTATTGTGAATGGTGGATCCTGTGTTATCTACTGTATATAGAGGTGTTATCAGTCATTGTACAGGAGGAGGAGGAGGTGAGCTATGACATAAGCTATTGTGAATGGTGGATCCTGTGTTATCTACTGTATATAGAGGTGTTATCAGTCATTGTACAGGAGGAGGAGGTGAGCTGTGACATCACCTATTGTGAATGGTGGATCCTGTGTTATCTACTGTATATAGAGGTGTTATCAGTCATTGTACAGGAGGAGGAGGTGAGCTGTGATATCACCTATTGTGAATGGTGGATCCCGTGTTATCTACTGTATATAGAGGTGTAATTAATCAAGAGAACCAAGAGTCATCAGTGTTATACTAAAATAGAAAAAATTTTATTAATGTCTACAAAATCACATAAATAACATGATAATAAGGAACCCGGCGAAACGTGCGTCGGGGGCGACATCTCTGGTGCGCTTCTCCTGTCTCTCCACATTACCTACGGTGAGCATTACCCCCCTTTTTTCGCAGGCAGTTTTGCTAGTCTAGATGCCTCATGCCTTATACCTTGGTTTCCACACTTATCTACCTCTAGGCAGTTTTACTATGTTTATTTACCTTGGCATTGCATGGACTTCTGTCTGCAATAGTTGGGCTTCCTTGCCCCTGGGTCTTTTAGCCACCATATACTTTGCAATTCTCTGATTTTCTGTTGTTGATTCAGGAGATTTACCGCACCTGTTCCTCTGCACCGTTATCATGTGTTTCCTTATTATCATGTTATTTATGTGATTTTGTAGACATTAATAAAAAAAATTTCTATTTTAGTATAACACTGATGACTCTTGGTTCTCTTGATTAATTATGATTCATTTGAGTGGTGTTTTTTTACTATATTTAATTGAATTTAATTTATTTCTGGTTTTGCTCTGTTCTTTATTTTCCATGCTGCTGTTGTTGTTTTAAACTGTATATAGAGGTGTTATCAGTCATTGTACACGAGGAGGAGGAGGTGAGCTGTGACATCACCTATTTGAATGGTGAATCCTGTGTTATCTACTGTATATAGAGGTGTTATCAGTTATTGTACAGGAGGAGGAGGTGAGCTGTGATATCACCTATTGTGAATGGTGGATCCTGTGTTATCTACTGTATATAGAGGTGTTATCAGTCATTGTACAGGAGGAGGTGAGCTGTGATATCACCTATTGTGAATGGTGGATCCTGTGTTATCTACTGTATATAGAGGTGTTATCAGTTATTGTACAGGAGGAGGAGGAGGAGGTGAGCTGTGACATCACCTATTGTGAATGGTGGACCCTGTGTTATCTGCTGTATATAGAGGTGTTATCAGTCATTGTACAGGAGGAGGAGGAGGTGAGCTATGACATTACCTATTGTGAATGGTGGATCCTGTGTTATCTACTGTATATAGAGGTGATATCAGTCATTGTACAGGAGGAGGAGGTGAGTTGTGATATCACCTATTGTGAATGGTGGATCCTGTGTTATCTACTGTATATAGAGGTGTTATCAGTCATTGTACAGGAGGAGGAGGAGGTGAGCTATGACATTACCTATTGTGAATGGTGGATCCTGTGTTATCTACTGTATATAGAGGTGATATCAATCATTGTACAGGAGGAGGAGGTGAGCTGTGATATCACCTATTGTGAATGGTGGCTCCTGTGTTATCTACTGTATATAGAGGTGTTATCAGTCATTGTACAGGAGGAGGAGGAGGTGAGCTATGACATTACCTATTGTGAATGGTGGATCCTGTGTTATCTACTGTATATAGAGGTGATATCAGTCATTGTACAGGAGGAGGAGGTGAGTTGTGATATCACCTATTGTGAATGGTGGATCCTGTGTTATCTGCTGTATATAGAGGTGTTATCAGTCATTGTACTGAAGGAGGAGGTGAGCTGTGACATCACCTATTGTGAATGGTGGACCCTGTGTTATCTGCTGTATATAGAGGTGTTATCAGTCATTGTACAGGAGGAGGAGGAGGTGAGCTATGACATTACCTATTGTGAATGGTGGATCCTGTGTTATCTACTGTATATAGAGGTGTTATCAGTCATTGTACAGGAGGAGGAGGTGAGTTGTGATGTGTCGACCCGCCACCACAATTGTGGGTTACCAGGGCAATGGGGTACTCAGAGCCGAGCCCGTAGAAGTCTATGGGATTGTCACAGGTAGCTGTGGCTCGGTCTGTGGCCCTGGCGGTCTGGCGTATGTTGGGGGAATATTTACAGGGGGTATTTATATACAGTTCGTGACGCCACCTGTAGTCTTCTGGTAATTTATACCAGCGCTGCTGTAGATCTCTGAGGGGATGGTGATGCAGCTAGATGTCGGGGTCCCCTACAGGTGGGACTGGTCCCTCAGATCGGAGTTAGGTAGGGATTGTGCAGGCATGCAATAATAACTCAGTCTCACACGGTCAGCGTCTTTCCATACCTTTACTTGTAAGATGTTCAAGCAGGTCCCAGGGAGGCTGATGGGGTTGATGGAGGATGAGCTTTGAGGCAACAGCTAAGCAAGTTAGGGGCCTCCTTTACTTTCAACACAATGATGAGTACAACCAGCTTGCAGCGTAGTTCTCTCAATAACTACAGCTAATCCAAAGCTGTACTTCCCAGTCAGGTTTGTGGTGGAGCCTTTCTGTGAGGGAGCTGAATTCTTATTTTGTCCTGCAGAGACTCAAAGTCTTCACTTCCCCTGACCCCAGTTACGTACTGACTATAAGGGGCTTGTTTGCCGCGACCTAGGGTCCGGTAAATCCCTGGTTTTCTTACCACTATGCTTGTAGCTAATAGTGATCCTTCGGTCCCCAGTGACCGGTAGCAATGTGCAGGACTTTTCCAAGCCAAACGCACTTTTCCAATAATCTTCCTTCCACTTTGCCCTTCGATTTGCTCGACTCTTAATAGATAGTTCAGTCTTTCTTCCAGTGGGGCACAGCTCTGACTAGGCTAAGGTGAATGAGACCACCTGTACCAGCCTCCACTTTCTGAACTGATGACAGGCTCAAACTGGACACGTCTACTCTGTCCAAGGACAGGAAACTGACTGACTAAATCACTCCCTTCCACACCCCTGCTGGGTGTGTCAGAAGTGTACATGATGTCATGAAGAGACCTTAACTGTTACCTCTCCACTCATCCTCCTGGTATTGTGTACCAGGGCTACACATTCCCCCATGGTAAACGACAGCACTCCCGGGCTGTAAAATATAAAGAGACATTTTTGTTTATGCATGAAAACATTAACAATAACATTAATTCGTCCCATCCGGGAGGTGAGGATATCTTGAACGTTGCAAAACATTATAGAAAAATACAAATATTAAATAGCATTCAATAAATATACAGTATTCTTGTGAAGGACCCGCACCAAACCTTCAACGTGGGTCCTGGGTGGGCTGCAGGACATCCAAATGCAGACCTCACTCAGTGCCACACCACACGGGTTTTTGGTTCAGAGGTAAGTCAAGGTTTCATGTGAAACCATTAAAAAGGCACAAAGTGCAACTATTTACAGGATACAGTTTTTGGGCTGGCTCAGTCCTCAGCCTCTGAGTCCATTGTTAAACGAAGACATAATAGGGAAAAACACATTTATATATATAGACTTTTTACAATGTTCACATAAATTCGTTATAACTACTGCTGATATCTAATGGGTAACTTCCCTTTGGTGGTTCGCTCTGATCTACGTGGTGTAGCTTCAGGTATAACAAGTTGCGATCTGTCTGCACTGCGTAACGGCAAACTATAGAACTGCCTTAATCTTTCTATGGATCTGGCAAGCGTACTGATGGCTGGGCGGTGTGAGTCAGCTTCACCAGGAGATCCCATAGTATGGGGCGCTGCTTCAGATGATCCATCTTGAGGTTCCACAGGTTGAGGTGTTGCTGGGATGGGTAACTCCTGAGCGGGCTCAACTGGCACCACAGGCACAACTGGAGGTAGAACTTCCTCTTGTGGCTGATAAAACTGCAACACTGGAATTATCACAGCATCTCCCAGTCTAGGCCAATCCGCAGGAAAATCTCCCAGATCGGTGTGTATGACCTCTTCCTTTCTTTCTCTTTGATTGAGGACAGGGTTCTTTTCACAACTCTTTAAGTGTTCTGGACACAACTTCAAATGATCTCTGGACACAGTGGTCGTTGTTCTTCCTCCGTCTTTACTGACGACACAAACTTTTCTGTTGTCATATTTAGAATCTTGTATGACATAGGGTTCTTGCTCCCACTGGTTATCCAGTTTGTGCATCTTCCTTTTTCTTTTTAATACTACCTCTCCAGGCATCAAAGGCTTGGCAGGAGCATTTCGGTTGTAAACATCTTCCTGTTTCTCCCGTGCCTTATTGAGACTTTCCTCCACACAGATTTGTACTCTTCTGTATTGCTCTTGCCGATTGATGTCCCAGTTTTCAACAGCGTCGTCTGCCTTCGGTTCTACCACTCCAAGTTCTAAATCCATTGGTAGTTTTCCGGGCCTTGCTCGCATAAGATAAGCGGGAGTGCAGTTAGTTGAGCTTACAGGTATATGATTATACAAATCAACCAAATCAGGTAGTAAATCCGGCCATCGATTCCTGTCTTCCAACGGTATGGATCTCAACAAGTCAAGGACAATATGGTTCATCTTTTCACAAAGACCGTTGGTTTGAGGGTGATATGGTGTTGTTCTTATTTTCTTGCACCCGTACATATGACAGAATTCCTTGAATAAATCGGCTTCAAAAGCAGGTCCCTGATCGGTTAAGACTTGCTCCGGATACCCATGCGGTCTGCAGAAACTTGCTTGAAAGGTCTTCGCGGCCGTCACTGCGGTCTGGTCCTTAACTGGAACGACTACCAGAAATCTGGAGTAATGGTCCACCATGGTCAAGGCGTATGAGTATCCAGATCTACTTGGCGACAATTTGACGTGGTCCAGGGCCACAATCTCCAGAGGACGAGTCGTCCGGATAGGTTGCAGGGGTGCCTTCTGACTACCGTAGTCCTTTCTTCTGAGACCACAGGGTCCACAGTTCCGACACCACCTCTCGATGGAGCTGCGCATCCCTACCCAGTAGAACCGGCATCTCAACAGGGTCTCCAGCTTTCTCCAGCCAAAGTGTCCTGCTTGATCGTGGTACGCTTCCAACACCATTGGGACGTCTGCCTTGGGGACCACTATTTGCCAGACCATTTCATGGGTTCTGGGGTTGACGTATCTCCTGCACAACTTCTCACGGTATAGGAACAACCTGCTTTTCTCGTTCCACAGGAGCTTTGCTGACATAGGTGCATCCTTTTCCAAGGAGGAACCTTCCTGTTTTAACAACTCCTTGATGCGGCTGACCACTGGATCACTGTCCTGAGTCTCTTTCCAGCTGTGATGGGGTAAAGGATTTAATGTTGCACCATACTGCTTTCTGTGAACTCGATGCTCGTGGACTACCCCATTTCGATGGAACGCAGGTAGCTCAATTTCTTCCAGGTCGTCCGATTCTTCTTCCGTATCAGAGTCATGCGGCATTCGGGACAACGCATCAGCATTAGCATTCTTTCGACCTGCCCGGTACTTGATAGTAAACTGGTAATTGGACAACCGAGCCATCCATCGCTGCTCCATGGCACCCAGCTTGGCGGTTTCCAGGTGCGTTAACGGGTTGTTGTCTGTAAACGCAGTGAACTTATTGGAGGCCAGATAGTGCTTAAATCTTTCAGTGATGGCCCAGACCAGCGCCAGAAACTCCAGCTTGAAGCTGCTATAATTTTCCGGGTTCCTCTCCGTTGGCCTGAGTTTTCTGCTAGCATAAGCGATGACTTTTTCTTGGCCATCCTGCTTCTGACTGAGAACTGCTCCCAGCCCTTCATTACTGGCGTCGGTGTACAACAGGAACGGTTGGCTGTAATCAGGATAGGTTAAGATCTCATCACCTGTCAGGATCTCTTTCATCTTTTGGAATGCTTCAGCCTGTTCTTTACCCCAATTAAAGGGAGGGTTTCTGCTCTTCAGGGATTGTCCTACTAGGAGGTCCTGTAAAGGAGCTGCCTTCTTCGTGTAATCTTTCACGAATCTCCTGTAGTAACCCGTTAGTCCCAGGAACTGTCGCACTTCCTTAAGGTTTTTCGGCTCCGGCCACTTCTGGATGGCAGTGACTTTCTCTGGGTCCGGCGCTACTCCTTCCGAACTGACGATGTGCCCCAAGTATTGCACCTTCTGTTTGAGTAGATGGCATTTTGAGGGTTTCAACTTCATCCCGTACCTGGACAGGGACTCGAATACTTCTGCCAGGTGCTTCAGATGGTCCTCATAAGTCTTGGAATACACGATGACGTCGTCTAGGTATAGCAGCACGGTTTCAAAATTGAGATGTCCCAGACAGTTTTCCATCACTCTCTGAAATGTTCCTGGGGCACTACTGAGCCCAAACGGCATTCTGTCGAACTCACAGAGCCCCATTGGGGTGGTGAAAGCCGTTTTCTCACGATCCTCCTCAGCCACAGCCACTTGCCAGTAACCACTAGTCAGATCAAGGGTAGAAAAGTAGTTAGCCGTTTTCAGAGCAGCTAATGATTCCTCTATACGTGGTAGCGGGTATGCATCCTTGTGTGTTATGCGGTTTACCTGCCTGTAATCCACACACATTCTCATACTACCATCTTTCTTTTTAACCAGAACTAGAGGTGCTGCCCAGGGGCTACAACTATCCCTTATCACCCCAGCTTTCTTCATATCATTCAACATTTCTTTAGCCTTCTGATAATGAGCTGGAGGTATGGGCCTATACCGCTCTTTGATGGGAGGATGACTGCCTGTAGGGATATGATGTTGTACTCCCTTAATTATCCCAAAATCAAGTGGATTTTTGCTAAACACTTGGGCGTACTCTTGCACCACCCGTAATACCCCTTGCTTCTGGTGAGCGGGAGTGGTGTCCGTCCCAACATGGAGTTGCTGACACCATTCCGCCACCTGAGTTGCTGGGTCATTGTCCTCCTCTATTTGACAGGAGTCTAAGGACTCAGCCGGGAGAATAGAATTATTGTCAACAGCATGAAGTTTAGCAATGGTTGCATAACGGGGTAAGTTTACCTCATCATCTCCCCAATTGAGAAGCCGTACCGGTACTCTTCCATTCACCACTTCTACTACTCCTCTAGCAGTCATAAGTGTAGGTCTATGTTCTGAATGGTGGGGTTCTACTACAGCTTGGTAATTCTGTCCTCTCAGACCTATGGCTGCCCTGCACCAAATGATCATTTCACTCATTGGGGGTATCACAATAGGATCTGAGTCAGTGACCCGTACATTACCAATTTCGCCGTCGGTAAGCTTCGCTTGCTGCTGACACACCAGGGCCCGGATCTCTCTTTGAATTACTCCTTTCTGCCTTGGTCGGGCAATCTCAGCGAGCTGTTGGAGCAAGAACACAACTTCTCCCAAACAATTACCGATAATGTTAGTACCCAAAATTATATTTAAACCATTCTCCTCATTTACAGTCTTTACTACCAGAAGTCCCTGGTCTTTCAACTCCTCTCTGCCCACCTTTACATCTACACATTTTGTTCCGAGTACTTCTACAGGAAGACCATTCGAAGCATACACAGTAAAGTCAAGGCTCGGAGGTTTAAGACTGTCCATTGACCAGTACTTGGTATATAGAGCATCAGGTATTAGGGTCACCTGCGACCCAGTGTCTAACAATGCTGGAACAGCAATACCATCTAGAATAATAGACAGGTAGGGTCGCCCGCCCACATACCTGCGGTTCCAGTCTAGGGGGCCTGACGGGTATTCTCCTGGGTGTTGGCCCTTGGACCCAGGTTCTGCCCGTTTAAAGGACACTGTGTAGACAGATGACCTTTCCGGTTGCAGCGGTAACAGATGATCTCTCGACGAGGAGGGTGTTGATCAGAGGTTGCTCCTGGGGGTGGCGTTGTCCTCCTCCGGGGGGGCGACGTCTTCTTTCTTCTCCGGTGCATCCACGGAACGTCCTCTGGGCAGTCAGCTAACAAGATCTTCCCTTCCTCTTCTTTCCGCAGCTGCAGGGCACTCATTACAGCAGCCAGATTTTTAGTCAGCTGGCGCACCTCTGAGCGCAGACAGTCCAATTCACTAGGAGGTGTCACCTGCGCTTTGGCTTCAGCCACTAGCGGGGAAAAGGGGGTTACTGCCGGTTCCGGAGTGACTTCAGCCTGATGATGTTGGGTGGCCACCTCAGGTTTGCCCAGGGGCCGCAGCCCTTTTATTGCCATGTCCTTTAGGGCATCAAAGGTAGCATCAGGATGATCTAAGGACCACCAATTCACAGTTCTGCGTTCCTCTGGGGATCTCAATCCCTGTATAAATTGTTCTTTCAACATTTTATTCTCGTCGATAGCATTTAAATTGTTAATTTGCTTGAGTGCTTTCAGGGCTCCCTGTAGTCGGCAAGCATAGTCCCGGATGCTGTCACCTGGCTGTTGTGAACAGTGATAGAAGGCCATCCGGAGATCCGTTTCTGTGCGGTCTTCAAATATGGCATGAAGCTTCAGGAAGATCGCAGGCACCGACTCCTGATCAACGGTATCCCAAGTCTCCACTTCCCTCTCAGCAGCGCCAGTTAGCTGCCCTATTAGCACAGCAGCTTTTTGTCTCTCAGGCATGGAGTACATTTCTAGGATGCTGCATAACTTCCGCTTGAAGCCTGCTAATGTGCCTGGCTCACCGCTGTATTGGGGAAGCCATTTCGCCCCAGGCATATATGGGAGCGTTAGTGGCATGATCGGGACTACCGGACTGGGTGCTGGGCCTGCGCCCCCATCTGGCGCTACAATACCAGACGGTGCGGGATTGGGGACTCCGGCCGGGGCCGCACTGTCAGCCGGTTGTTGTGACATCTTAGCGCCCCCTTGGTTAAACGGAGCCTACCGGTTTCAGATGCTGCTACTTCACAGGCACCGCAGTGGGAACAGGACCTTCGTCGCAGGCGCTCTGATGTCAGAGCGTTCACTTCCTGTCGCAGGACCTGCAGCTCTATTTTGCGATGCAATTTGCGATGCGGATTGCAATGCAGATTGTGATGCAGCTTGCTATGCGGATTGTGATGCAGATTGCTATGCAGTTTGCGATGCGGTTTGCGATGCAGATTGCGATGCGGTTTGCTATGCAGTTCGCGATGCGGTTTGCAAAGCAGATTGCTATGCAGTTTGCGATGCGGTTTGCGACGCAGATTGCTATGCAGTTTGGGGTGCAGGTTGGGGGCGTGTCCAAGACTTTGCGCGCTTTTTCAGGTCCGCCCACCTTCTTCTCCAGCGCCTGAGGGCGCGAATATGGCGGCAAAATGGCGGATTTTAGCGCCAAACAATAGCAACAGTCTTTTTCATCAAAACACTCCACAGGCACACAGGGCTCGCAATGCTGCAAGTTTCGGATCCTGTTCGTGACGCCAAGTTTTTGTGTCGACCCGCCACCACAATTGTGGGTTACCAGGGCAATGGGGTACTCAGAGCCGAGCCCGTAGAAGTCTATGGGATTGTCACAGGTAGCTGTGGCTCGGTCTGTGGCCCTGGCGGTCTGGCGTATGTTGGGGGAATATTTACAGGGGATATTTATATACAGTTCGTGACGCCACCTGTAGTCTTCTGGTAATTTATACCAGCGCTGCTGTAGATCTCTGAGGGGATGGTGATGCAGCTAGATGTCGGGTCCCCTACAGGTGGGACTGGTCCCTCAGATCGGGAGTTAGGTAGGGATTGTGCAGGCATGCAATAATAACTCAGTCTCACACGGTCAGCGTCTTTCCATACCTTTACTTGTAAGATGTTCAAGCAGGTCCCAGGGAGGCTGATGGGGTTGATGGAGGATGAGCTTTGAGGCAACAGCTAAGCAAGTTAGGGGCCTCCTTTACTTTCAACACAATGATGAGTACAACCAGCTTGCAGCGTAGTTCTCTCAATAACTACAGCTAATCCAAAGCTGTACTTCCCAGTCAGGTTTGTGGTGGAGCCTTTCTGTGAGGGAGCTGAATTCTTATTTTGTCCTGCAGAGACTCAAAGTCTTCACTTCCCCTGACCCCAGTTACGTACTGACTATAAGGGGCTTGTTTGCCGCGACCTAGGGTCCGGTAAATCCCTGGTTTTCTTACCACTATGCTTGTAGCTAATAGTGATCCTTCGGTCCCCAGTGACCGGTAGCAATGTGCAGGACTTTTCCAAGCCAAACGCACTTTTCCAATAATCTTCCTTCCACTTTGCCTTCGATTTGCTCGACTCTTAATAGATAGTTCAGTCTTTCTTCCAGTGGGGCACAGCTCTGACTAGACTAAGGTGACTTAGACCACCTGTACCAGCCTCCACTTTCTGAACTGATGACAGGCTCAAACTGGACACGTCTACTCTGTCCAAGGACAGGAAACTGACTGACTAAATCACTCCCTTCCACACCCCTGCTGGGTGTGTCAGAAGTGTACATGATGTCATGAAGAGACCTTAACTGTTACCTCTCCACTCATCCTCCTGGTATTGTGTACCAGGGCTACACAGTGATATCACCTATTGTGAATGGTGGATCCTGTGTTATCTACTGTATATAGAGGTGTTATCAGTAATTGTACAGGAAGAGGAGGTGAGCTGTGACATCCCCTATTGTGAATGGTGGATCCTGTGTTATCTACTGTATATAGAGGTGTTATCAGTCATTGTACAGGAGGAAGAGGAGGTGAGCTGTGATATCACCTATTGTGAATGGTGGATCCTGTGCTATCTACTGTATATAGAGGTGTAATCAGTCATTGTACAGGAGGAGGAGGTGAGCTGTGACATCACCTATTGTGAATGGTGGATCCTGTGTTATCTAGTGTATATAGAGGTGTTATCAGTCATTGTACAGGAGGAGGAGGTGAGCTGTGACATCACCTATTGTGAATGGTGGATCCTGTGTTATCTACTGTATATAGAGGTGTTATCAGTCATTGTACAGGAGGAGGAGGTGAGCTGTGATATCACCTATTGTGAATGGTGGATCCTGTGTTATCTACTGTATATAGAGGAGTTATCAGTCATTGTACAGGAGGAGGAGGTGAGCTGTGACATCCCCTATTGTGAATGGTGGATCCTGTGTTATCTACTGTATATAGAGGAGTTATCAGTCATTGTACAGGAGGAGGAGGTGAGCTGTGATATCATCTATTGTGAATGGTGGATCCTGTGTTATCTACTGTATATAGAGGAGTTATCAGTCATTGTACAGGAGGAGGAGGTGAGCTGTGACATCCCCTATTGTGAATGGTGGATCCTGTGTTATCTACTGTATATAGAGGAGTTATCAGTCATTGTACAGGAGGAGGAGGTGAGCTGTGACATCCCCTATTGTGAATGGTGGATCCTGTGTTATCTACTGTATATAGAGGAGTTATCAGTCATTGTACAGGAGGAGAAGGTGAGCTGTGACATCATCTATTGTGAATGGTGGATCCTGTATTGGACTTATTTTTCATTTGTAATCCTACCTGTGATGATAAGGTGACAGCTGAAAAGCCTTCTATAGAGAACAGGAAGTGAGAGTGAACTATAAGGTGGTCATTGGGAAAATTGCAAGATTGCTAATTTTTATGCATATACTCCATATGATGATGGTGTTTTTATGCAGCTGTGGATATAATGATACAAAGTAAGAACCCCTTCAACAATAGAAGTGTTAATAGTTTATGTTTTATCATTTAGAAAACTGCAAAGTGAATGAGAAATCTGAATCCCATCAATATTTGATGACCACCTTTTGCCTTTTCAGCTCTTCCAAGTGCACATAGCTTTTGAAGGAACTCAACAGAGAGTCTGTTCCAAACATCTTAGAAAACTAACTGCAGATTTTTTTGTATGAGGCTTGTGCAGATCCTTCTGTCTCCATGTGATCCCAGACAGACTGGATGATGTGAGATCAGGGCTCTGTGGGGGCTTGAGCATCACTTCCAGTACTCCTTGCTCTTTTTTACATTGAGGGTCGTTCTTAATGACTTGGGCTATGTGTTAGGTGTTGTTGCCCCGCTGCAGAATAAGTGTGGAGCCAATCAGACGCCTCCCTGATGGTATTACATGATGGGTTGTCATTTGCCGTATTTCTCAGCATTAAGGACACCAAGAAATAGGCAACCTTGAGGGCTGTATATGCTGTGGTCAGCCAGAGAAACTTAGTGCAGCAGATGAAAGACACATCATGATTACTTCCCTTCGAAATCAGAAGGAGTCCAGCAGTGCCATCAACTCAGAACTGACAGCAACCAGTAGGACCTATCTACACCCATTACCTACCGACCCCAGAGCCCTGATCTCACATCATCCATACTGGGATCACATGGAGACAGAAGAATATGCACAAGCCTCATACCCAGGAGATCTGGGGTCAGTCCTCCAAGATGTTTGGAACAATCTCCTGACGAGATCCTTCAAAATCTGTTTGCAAGTGACAAGAAGAAGTGATGAAGGCGGGATGTACTAACAGACGGCGCAGCTACTGTACAGCTGATCATCCCCGCTGTAGTTTACAGTTTATGGATATTTATGGGTCTTACTGAACATTTGCAATATGGTAATGTTACAGAAGGAAATCCTTTGTCCGCTAAATGATATTACCTCCTTGTAAACTAATATGTTTTTCGATTAAGAGTTATTAGAAAATGATGGAATACATTGCATACAACGCTTGATGAAATATACATATGTAAATAAAGAAATGTTATTTCTGCAGCTCGTATGTACGATAATTTGGACGCCTGTGAAGTGATTTATTCCACCTCGCTAACGACAGCAGCCAATCTATTGGAGGTGAGTTATTTCAAGACTTGATAGATAATATTCTAAAAGTTATATATCATAGCTGGGGAAAAGAGACGTTGTACACACATCCAAAACTTATTCATTGATCTATTGCGGCTGAGCAAAAATTTACAAAACTGAACGAGGTTCTTAGTTTAACATTGTGATTATAATGTATGAAGCCCACTGCCACGTCACCACGAACTTCCTGAACCTGACACTAACACACAGTTCACCCCCAGCTTGGCCGGCCACTACAGTTAACCCTGTCTAGGCTAGTCAGCAGCTCCAGTGAGTGTTACCCTTTTATAACATGCATGATATAAAATACAATTAACCCTTTTGAGTGTCAAGGAGCAGACCATCAGCTCCACCACTCCTACACCCCACAGCACCCATGCGTCAAGACTGAGCCCCCATAACTCCAGGTCACACCACCCCACAAACACAAAACCACAGCAACAATGGTTGCCACACAGCATCAACACCAATTGAAAGGAGTGAAGAGAGTAAAGAATCAAAAAGACTGAGCAAAAAGCAAAAATACCCGGAATTAAGAACTAAGAAGAATAAAACGAAAAACCTCGCGTTCTGTTTTGTAAATTTATGTTTAGCTGCAATAGATACATGTTAGGAATGAGCGGACCCCTGGAAGTTTGGGTTCTGGTAGTTATCCAGAACTTTAGTCCAAACTTCGGTTCGGGTACTAGAACTGTACCCGAATTTGACCCAGAAGCTGAACTTCATTTAAAACAATGGAGACCAGAACTTTAGATCTGGGTAAAAATAAACCTCTTACTCTATAGATCTCTTCCTTCCCCCAGAACTCCGAACGCTGCAATGGACTTCCGAGGAAAGTCAGTGTTCTTCATTTAGCAGTGGACACTAACTGTCCGATACAAACGCCGAACTTTGAAGTTCGGGTTCACTCATCTCTAATCAATATATACATTTCAGATGTGCGGTCCACGTCGTTTTTACAGATATGCATAGTATATTCTTGAACTGCAGTATATTAGTTATACTCTTGTACATAGGGGCAGTATT
>JARQOD010009086.1:0-32888 GCA_033576555.1 Oophaga sylvatica | reverse complement strand
TCAGGGGGGCGTATAATCTGATTAGGATAAAAGAGGGGATGAGTGGAAAACGGGTTTAACACGCCGGAGGGCATTATGAAACCATATGCCTTTTGGTCTGACTACTGCACCAGCATATTCCAACATTTTGTTAATGACATTTTTCGTCACCTTGTGGGGCTGTTTGTGGTTGTATTTTGGACGACATTTTAATTTACTCGCCAGATCTTTGTCTCATCAGGAGCATGTGAGACAGGTGTTGCAGATCTTGCGAGACAATAAATTATACCCCAAAAACTGGGAAGTGTGTATTTGCCGTACAGGAACTTCATTTTTTGGGTTTTTTGGTGTCAGCCTCCGGTTTCCGTATGGACCCTGAAAAGGTGAGAGCAGTGCTTGATGGGATCAGCCAGGGATCTTAAGGCTCTGCAGCGTTTTTTTGGGGTTTGCTAACTATTTACCGGAAATGTATTTGTAATTTCTCATCTGTCGTCAAACCTCTCACTGACATGACAAGAAAAGGGACGGATTTTTCTAAATGGTCGGACAAAGCTTGCCAAGCCTTTTCCTCTTTGAAGAAATGTTTTGCTTCAGCACCCGTTCTCATCCAACCAGATGCATCTCAGCCGTTCACTGTGGAGGTGGATGCGTTGACGTAGGGGTGGGTGTTTATATTGTCCAGGGTCCGTCCCTGGTAAATGGCATCCGTGCGCTTTCTTTTCTAAGAAATTGTCGTCCGCCGAAAGGAATTATGATATCGGCAATGGGAACTTTTGGCCATTAAGTTAGCTTTTGAAGAATGGCGTCACTTTTTGGAGGGGGCAGTCCACCCGGTTACCGTTATTACTGATCACAAGAACCTGTGTATTTGGAATCCGCTAAGCGTCTGAATTCCAGACAAGCTCGATGGTCGTTGTTTTTTACCGGGTTTAATTTTGTCGTCACTTATCGCCCGGGGTCTAAGAATGTAAAGGCTGATGCCTTGTCTCGCAGTTTCCCAGGGCCGGGAAAACGGATGACCCGAGTCCTATCCTTCAGGAGGGGGTGGTAGTGTCGGCTGTATTTTCTGAGCTTGAGGAGGAGGTGTGAGAGGCTCAGGGGGACGCCCCTGCAGGACTCCAGGGAGACTGTTTGTCCCAAATCTGTTGAGACAAAGGTATTGAGGCACATCATAATTCTGCTTAGCAGGACATCCAGGGAGTAAGGCTACTTTAGATCTCCTTTCTCGCCGGTTTTGGTGGCCTAATGCTAATAAAGATGTTATAACTTTTGTCGCGTCATGTGGGGTGTGTGCTCGCTCTAAAATCCCTCATACCCTCCGTCTGGGACCCTTTTTACCCTTGAAACTTCCAGAGCGTCCATGGACTCATTTATCTATGGACTTCATTACGGACCTTCCCCCGTCGTCAGGGAATACTGTCATACTGGTGGTTGTTGACAGGTTCAGTAAGATGGCACATTTCGTTGCTCTTCCTGCACTCCCTAATGCTAAAAACTCTGGCGCAGGTGTTCATTAGGGAGATTCGTTAGACTTCATGGGTTGCCTTCTGATGTGGTGTCAGATAGGGGGTCTCAGTTTGTGTCCAAATTTTGGAGGCATTTTGTTTACGTCGGGGGATGCAATTGTCATTTTCCTCGGCTTTTCATCCGCAGACCAATGGTCAGACAGGCGTCTGAATCAGAGCTTAGAGACATATCTCCGGTGTTTTGTCTCAGAGAACCAAGAGGACTGGTCTTCTTTCTTGCCTCTGGCAGAGTTCGCTTTTTAACAACAGGCGGAGCGAGTCCACTGGTAATTTCCCGTTTTTTGGGGCATATGGTTTTCATCCTCAGTTTTGTACTTTCAATGGGGGGGGCCCTTCTGGGTTCCTGAGGGGAGCGTTTCTCGTCGTCACTTGCTTCTGTGTGGAGAGGTGTATTGAATAATCTGAGTGCGATGGGGAACCGTTACAAACGTATGGCTGATAGGAGGAGAGTTTCTGGTCCCCGATCTGAATGTGAACAATCTGGTATGGTTGTTACCAGGAATATAAAACTTAAGTGCCCTCCTGGAAACTGGGTCCCAGATTTCATCGGGCCGTACAGGATCAGTTCCATAATTAATCCTGTGGCATTTCGTTTTGGACCTCCCTCCTACGTTTAAATTCATAATGTGTTCCACAAGTCATTACTTAAAAGGTATGTGGCACCCGCATACCGTCACTCTACCTCCTCCTCCTGTGTTGGTCAATGGTAACTTGGAATTTCAAGTATCAAAGATCATTGACTCACGTCTGAATCGCCGGTCCCTTCAGTACTTGGTGCATTGGGAAAGGGGTATGGTCCAGAGGAGAGGACGTGGGCCCTGCGTCTGATGTTAACGCAGATTGTTTGGTTCGGACCTTCCACAGAACTCACCCGGGCAGGCCTGGCCCTGAGGGTCCGGAGGCCCCTCGTAGAGGGGGGGGTACTGTCATGTGTGCATTGCCACGAAGATCGTCGCGGTTGCACATTTGACTTCTCACAGCTGAGCTGCTGTTTCTTTGTGTTTGGCAGCTAGGGAGTTAATTCTGTCTGTGCTCGGTGCTGGGAACTGGGTGCAGTTTCTCCCGGCTGCAATTGATTGTTTGTTGATTGGTTTCCTTTAAATTCCTGGTTGTCTGCTTGGGGATTGCCAGTGAAACCTTCATGCAGACCACAGATAGGAATGAATCTGTATAGACTTTAGTTGTGAGCTCCTTAGTTGTTCTAAGCTCAACTTGGTTAGAGTTTTATTTCCCAGACCATTTATGTTCCTTTGGTGTTTGAGTGTGTATGCAAGCGGAGTGTTATCCTGTCTGTCTTATATGTTTTAATCTGTGTATTTAGCTAAGATCAGCCCTTTCCTTTGGTGGTAGTCAGGATCCTTCTTAGGACTGATTACAGGGTTCAGGGTCTGATAGGAGACAGGGTTAGGTTGGTGACTTGGACCTCTGAACCATTATCAGTACCTCCAAGGTGATGGATTAGTTAGGACCCAGTTTAGGGTCAGGTTAGATCCCGGTCCACCTCTTTCCTGTTTCAGCTCATCAAGTCCTCAGATTAACCCTGGGGTTTAGCAGATATCGTGTCAGGTAAATCTATTCTATACTTACATGCTGATGTTGCTATACTAGTTGTTGTATAGAGTGTTGATGGGGCAAAATGCTGGACATGATGGGGCAGAATGCTGGCCATGATGGGGCAGAATGCTGGACATGATGGGGCAGAATGCTGGACATGATGGGGGCAGAATGCTGGACATGATGGGGCAGAATGCTGGACATGATGGGGGCAGAATGCTGGCCATGATGGGGCAGAATGCTGACATATGGGGACAGAATGCTGGACATGATGGGGCAGAATGCTGGCACATGAGGGGCAGAATGCTGGACATGAAGGGGCAGAATGCTGGACATGATGGGCAGAATGCTGGACATGATGGGGCAGAATAGCTGGACATGATGGGGCAGAATGCTGGACATGATGAGGGCAGAATGCTGGACATGATGGGGCAGAATGCTGACATGATGGGGACATAATGCTGGACATATGGGGCAGAATGCTGGACATGATGGGGGCAGAATGCTGGACATGATGGGGCAGATGCTGGCATGATGGGGGCAGAATGCTGGACATGATGGGGCAGAATGCTGGACATATGGGGGCAGAATGCTGGACATGATGGGGGCAGAATGCTGGACATGATGGGGCAAATGCTGGACATGATGGGGCAGAATGCTGGACATGATGGGGCAGAATGCTGGACATGATGGGGCAGAATGCTGGACATGATGGGGGCAGAATGCTGGACATGATGGGGCAGAATGCTGGACATGATGGGGCAGAATGCTGGACCATGATGGGGCAGAATGCTGGACATGATGGGGCAGAATGCTGGACATGATGGGGCAGAATGTGGACATGATGGGGCAGAATGCTGGACATGATGGGGCAGAATGCTGGACATGTATGGGGCAGAAATGCTGGACATGATGGGGCAGAATGCTGGACATGATGGGGCAGAATGCTGGACATGATGGGGGCAGAATGCTGGACATGTGGGGGCAGAATGCTGGACATGATGGGGACAGAATGCTGGACATGATGGGGCAGAATGCTGGACATGATGGGGCAGAATGCTGGCCATGATGGGGACATAATGCTGGACATGATGGGGCAGAATGCTGGACATATGGGGCAGAATGCTGGACATGATGGGGACAGAATGCTGACATGATGGGGGCAGAATGCTGGACATGATGGGGCAGAATGCTGGACATGATGGGGCAGAATGCTGGACATGATGGGGCAGAATGCATGGACATGATGGGGCAGAATGCTGGACATGATGGGGACATAATGCTGGACATGATAGGGGCAGAATGTGGACATGATGGGGCAGAATGCTGGACATGATGGGGCATAATGCTGGACATGATGGGACATCACATGGTGGCATGAATGACATGTGGGCAGAATGCTGGACATGATGGGGCAGATGCCCCAATGCTGGACAAGATGGGGCAGAATGCTGGACATGATGGGGCAGAATGCTGGACATGATGGGGCAGAATGATGACCATGATGGGGCAGAATGCTGACATGATGGGGCACGAATGCTAGGACATGATGGGGGCAGAATGCTGGACATGACATGGGGGCAGAATGCTGGACATGATGGGGCAGATGCATGATGGCATTGACAATGGGGCAGAATGCTGGAACATGATGGGAGCAGAATGCTGGACATGAATGGGGCAGAATGCTGGACATGATGGGGCAGAATGCTGGCCATGATGGGGCAGAATGATGGACATGATGGGGCAGAATGATGGACATGAATGGGCAGAATGGTGGACATGATGGGGGCAGAATGCTGGCCATGATGGGCAGAATGCTGGACATGATGGAAGGGCAGAATGCTAGACATGATGGGGCAGAATGCTGGACATGATGGGGGCAGAATGCTGGCCATGATGGGGCAGAATGCTGGACATATGGGCAGAATGCTGGACATGATGGGGCAGAATGCTGGACATGATGGGGGCAGAATGCTGGACTGATGGGGACATAATGCTGGACATGATAGGGGCAGAATGCTGGACATATGGGGGCAGAATGCTGGACATGATGGGGTAGAATGCTGGCATGATGGGGCAGATTGCTGGACATGATGGGGCAGAATGCTGGACATATGGGGCAGAATGCTGGACATGATGGGGCAGAATGCTGGCCATGATGGGGACATAATGCTGGACATATGGGGCAGAATGCTGGACATGATGGGAGCAGAATGCTGGACATGATGGGGAAGAATGCTGGACATGATGGGCAGAATGCTGGACAAGATGCTGGGCAATGCTCGACATGAGGGGCAGAATGCTGGACATGATGGGGCAGAATGCTGGCCATGATGGGCAGAATGATGGACATGATGGGGCAGAATGCTGGACATGATGGGGCAGAATGCTGGACATGATGGGGGCAGAATGCTGGCCATGATGGGGCAGAATGCTGGCATGATGGGGCAGAATGCTGGACATGATGGGGCAGAATGCTGGACATGATGGGGAGAATGCTGGACATGATGGGGGCAGAATGCTGGACATGATGGGGCAGAATGCTGGACATGATGGGGCAGAATGCTGGACATGATGGGGCAGAATGCTGGACATTGGATGGGGGGCAGAATGCTGGACATGATGGGGCAGAATGCTGGACATGATGGGGCAGAATGCTGGACATGATGGGGACAGAATGCTGGACATGATGGGGGCAGAATGCTGGCCATGATGGGGACATAATGCTGGACATGATAGGGGCAGAATGCAGGACATGATGGGGGCAGAATGCTGGACATGATGGGGACATAATGCTGGACATGATGGGGAGATGCTGGACATGATGGGGGCAGAATGCTGGACATGAATGGGGGCAGAATGCTGGACATGATGGGGGCAGAATGCTGGCCATTGATGGGGGCAGAATGCTGGACATGATGGGGCAAATGCTGGACATGATGGGGCAGAATGCTGGACATGAGGGGCAGAATGCTGGACATGAGGGGCAGAATGCTGGCCATGATGGGGACATAATGCTGGACATGATGGGGCAGAATGCAGGACATGATGGGCAGAATGCTGGACATGATGGGGATAGAATGACTGGACATGATGGGGGCAGAATGATGGCATGAATGGGGGCAGAATGCTGAACATGATGGGGCATAATGCTGGACATGATGGGGGCAGAATGCTGGACATGATGGGCAGAATGCTGGCCATGATGGGCAGAATGCTGGCCATGATGGGGCAGAATGCTGGACCATGATGGGCAGAATGCTGGACATGATGGGGCAGAATGCTGGCCATGATGGGGCAGAATGCTGGACATAATGGGGCAGAATGCTGGACATGATGGGGGTAGAATACTGGACATGATGGGGGCAGAATGATGGCCATGAAGGGGGCAGAATGCTCAACATGATGGGGACATAATGCTGGACATGATAGGGGCAGAATGCTGGCCATGATGGTGTCATGTGTGCATTGCCACGAAGATCGTCGCGGTTGCACATTTTGACTTCTCACAGCTGAGCTGCTGTTTCTTTGTGTTTGGCAGCTAGGGAGTTAATTCTGTCTGTGCTCGGTGCTGGGACTGGGTGCAGTTTCTCCCGGCTGCAATTGATTGTTTGTTGATTGGTTTCCTTTAAATTCCTGGTTGTCTGCTTGGGGAGTTGCCAGTGAAACCTTCATGCAGACCACAGATAGGAATGATTATCTGTATAGCACTTGTAGTTGGAGCTTCCTTTTAGTTGTTCTAAGCTCAACTTGGTTAGAGGTTTATTTCCCAGGACCATTTATGTTCCTTTGGTGTTTGTAGTGTGTATGCAAGCGGAGAGTGTTTATCCTGTCTGTCTTATATGTCTAATCTGTGTATTTAGCTAAGATCAGCCTATATCCCTTTGGTGGTAGTCAGGATCCTTCTTTTAGGACTGATTACAGGGTTCAGGGTCTGATAGGAGACAGGGTTAGGTTGGTGACTTGGACCTCTGAACCATTATCAGTACCTCCAAGGTGAGGGATTAGTTAGGACCCCAGTTTAGGGTCAGGTTAGATCCCGGTCCACCTCTTTCCTGTTTCAGCTCATCAAGTCCTCAAGATTAACCCTGGGTTCAGCAGATATCGTGTCAGGTAAATCTATTCTATACTTACATGCTGATGTTGCTATACTAGTTGTTGTATAGAGTGTTGTTCCTGTATTAATAGTTTACTGACATTGTATACATATCATTAGACAGCGTGACATTTTCACTGGCCATAAAAATTATCTCCAGTTACCATGGATCCAATAGCCCAGCTGGCTCTGCAGTTGCAGGGATTATCCATGGAGCTGACGGACATTAAGTCCAAAGTTTTGTCTCCCCTGGAGCAAACCAGAGTTGAACCTAAGGTTGCTCTCCCGGACAGGTTCACTGGTGGGCGAGACAAATTTTTCACCTTCCGGGAGGCATGTAAATTGTATTTTCGGCTTCGGCCTCGATCATCAGGGAGTGAGGAGCAGAGAGTGGGAATTGTTATCTCACTTCTGCAAGGGGACCCTCAATCCTGGGCATTTTCCCTTCCTCCGGGATCCCCGGCTCTACTGTCTGTAGATCAATTTTTTACTGCCCTGGGATTGGTATATGATGACCCAGATCGGGTCTCTCTTGCTGAGACAAAATTACGTAAGATACAGCAGGGAGATCGTCCGGCAGAGGAATTTGCTTCTGAGTTTCGTAGATGGGCCACAGATACTCAGTGGAATGACCCAGCTCTTAGGAGCCAGTTTTGTCATGGGCTTTCTGATAAATTAAAAGACGTTTTGGCTCAGTATGAGTCTCCTCCTTCTCTGGAGGCTGCTATGGCCTTAGCTATCCGTACTGATAGACGGCTTCGGGAGAGGGGTGAGGTAACCCCACTCCCTGTTGTTTCTCCACCTACCACTAAAGTCCCTTATGTTGAGGTTCCCCTTGTCTGTTCGGATGAGCCTATGCAGTTGGGAGGGACATCATTTCGTAGGAGGGGATTGGCGGTACGCCGCAGGACTAGAAGATGTTTTTTCTGCGGGAAAGAGGGACATTTTGTTGGAGAATGTCCATCCCGTGCCTTGTTGAGCCAAAAGTCGCCGGAAAACTGTTAATCCCAGGTTGTGTGGTGGACGACAACCTGGGAGTATGTATTTCATCCGCCAGTTCTTCTCAGTTCCTTGTACCAGTGGAGGTGGTAGTTGGTACGAGAGTGGAGAGATTGTCTGTTCTTCTTGATAGTGGTTCCGGGGCTAATCTGGTTGACGCTCAGTTTGCTCAGGCTCAAGGTATGCATCTGAGTGTATTGGTCAAACCGATCCCTATATTCTCCATTGACGCCAGGCCTCTCGGCCAAGGTAGCTTTGTTCATGAGGTTCATAACATTGACCTTCGGGTAGGGGCAATACATAGGGAACAATTATCTTGTTATGTGTTGGAGGGTCTACCTACTCCCATTGTGTTGGGACTTCCTTGGTTGGTTAAACATAACCCTGTGATTAATTGGCAGTCCAGAGAAATAAGCCAATGGGGTGAGTTTTGCAAAAGCAACTGCATGAACACAGTCATCAGTGCGGTCGTGCCTAGTACATTGCCTCCTTTTTTGGAGGATTTTGGGGATGTTTTCTCTGAGGAGGGGTGTCAGGAGTTGCCTCCTCATCGCGTGTATGACTGCTCTATTAATCTCCTTCCTGATGCTAAGTTGCCTAAAGCTAGGTTGTATAATCTTTCTGGTCCTGAGAGGCAGGCTATGAAAGATTATATTTCTGAAAGTCTGGCCAAAGGGCATATTAGACCTTCATCTTCCCCAGTAGCCGCGGGGTTCTTCTTTGTGAAGAAGAAAGATGGAGGCCTACGCCCTTGCTTGGATTTCCGCGAACTTAATCGGATTACTGTTCGAGATCCGTATCCACTCCCTCTTATTCCTGATCTCTTCAATCAAATTGTTGGCGCCAAATGGTTTTCTAAATTGGATCTCAGGGGGGCGTATAATCTGATTAGGATAAAAGAGGGGGATGAGTGGAAAACGGCGTTTAACACGCCGGAGGGACATTATGAGAACCTAGTCATGCCTTTTGGTCTGACTACTGCACCAGCAGTATTCCAACATTTTGTTAATGACATTTTTCGTCACCTTGTGGGGCTGTTTGTGGTTGTATATTTGGACGACATTTTAATTTACTCGCCAGATCTTGTGTCTCATCAGGAGCATGTGAGACAGGTGTTGCAGATCTTGCGAGACAATAAATTATACGCCAAACTGGAGAAGTGTGTATTTGCCGTACAGGAACTTCAGTTTTTGGGTTTTTTGGTGTCAGCCTCCGGTTTCCGTATGGACCCTGAAAAGGTGAGAGCAGTGCTTGAATGGGATCAGCCAGGGGATCTTAAGGCTCTGCAGCGTTTTTTGGGGTTTGCTAACTACTACCGGAAATTTATTTGTAATTTCTCATCTGTCGTCAAACCTCTCACTGACATGACAAGAAAAGGGACGGATTTTTCTAAATGGTCGGACAAAGCTTGCCAAGCCTTTTCCTCTTTGAAGAAATGTTTTGCTTCAGCACCCGTTCTCATCCAACCAGATGCATCTCAGCCGTTCACTGTGGAGGTGGATGCGTCTGACGTAGGGGTGGGTGCTATATTGTCCCAGGGTCCGTCCCCTGGTAAATGGCATCCGTGCGCTTTCTTTTCTAAGAAATTGTCGTCCGCCGAAAGGAATTATGATATCGGCAATAGGGAACTTTTGGCCATTAAGTTAGCTTTTGAAGAATGGCGTCACTTTTTGGAGGGGGCAGTCCACCCGGTTACCGTTATTACTGATCACAAGAACCTGTTGTATTTGGAATCCGCTAAGCGTCTGAATTCCAGACAAGCTCGATGGTCGTTGTTTTTTACCAGGTTTAATTTTGTCGTCACTTATCGCCCGGGGTCTAAGAATGTAAAGGCTGATGCCTTGTCTCGCAGTTTCCCAGGGGCCGGGAAAACGGATGACCCGAGTCCTATCCTTCAGGAGGGGGTGGTAGTGTCGGCTGTATTTTCTGAGCTTGAGGAGGAGGTGTTAGAGGCTCAGGGGGACGCCCCTGCAGGACCTCCAGGGAGACTGTTTGTCCCAAATCTGTTGAGACAAAAGGTTATTGAGGCACATCATAATTCTGCTCTAGCAGGACATCCAGGGAGTAAGGCTACTTTAGATCTCCTTTCTCGCCGGTTTTGGTGGCCTAATGCTAATAAAGATGTTATAACTTTTGTCGCGTCATGTGGGGTGTGTGCTCGCTCTAAAATCCCTCATACCCGTCCGTCTGGGACCCTTTTACCCTTGAAACTTCCGGAGCGTCCATGGACTCATTTATCTATGGACTTCATTACGGACCTTCCTCCGTCGTCAGGGAATACTGTCATACTGGTGGTTGTTGACAGGTTCAGTAAGATGGCACATTTCGTTGCTCTTCCTGCACTCCCTAATGCTAAAACTCTGGCGCAGGTGTTCATTAGGGAGATCGTTAGACTTCATGGGTTGCCTTCTGATGTGGTGTCAGATAGGGGGTCTCAGTTTGTGTCCAAATTTTGGAGGGCATTTTGTTTACGTCGGGGGATGCAATTGTCATTTTCCTCGGCTTTTCATCCGCAGACCAATGGTCAGACAGAGCGTCTGAATCAGAGCTTAGAGACATATCTCCGGTGTTTTGTCTCAGAGAACCAAGAGGACTGGTCTTCTTTCTTGCCTCTGGCAGAGTTCGCTCTTAACAACAGGCGGAGCGAGTCCACTGGTAATTCCCCGTTTTTTGGGGCATATGGTTTTCATCCTCAGTTTTGTACTTTCAATGGGGGGGGCCCTTCTGGGGTTCCTGAGGAGGAGCGTTTCTCGTCGTCACTTGCTTCTGTGTGGAGAGGTGTATGAATAATCTGAGTGCGATGGGGAACCGTTACAAACGTATGGCTGATAGGAGGAGAGTTTCTGGTCCAGATCTGAATGTGAACAATCTGGTATGGTTGTCTACCAGGAATATAAAACTTAAAGTGCCCTCCTGGAAACTGGGTCCCAGATTCATCGGGCCGTACAGGATCAGTTCCATAATTAATCCTGTGGCATTTCGTCTGGACCTCCCTCCTACGTTTAAAATTCATAATGTGTTCCACAAGTCATTACTTAAAAGGTATGTGGCACCAGTCATACCGTCACCTCTACCTCCTCCTCCTGTGTTGGTCAATGGTAACTTGGAATTTCAAGTATCAAAGATCATTGACTCACGTCTGAATCGCCGGTCCCTTCAGTACTTGGTGCATTGGAAGGGGTATGGTCCAGAGGAGAGGACGTGGGTCCCTGCGTCTGATGTTAACGCAGATTGTTTGGTTCGGACCTTCCACAGAACTCACCCGGGCAGGCCTGGCCCTGAGGGTCCGGAGGCCCCTCGTAGAAGGGGGGGTACTGTCATGTGTGCATTGCCACGAAGATCGTCGCGGTTGCACATTTTGACTTCTCACAGCTGAGCTGCTGTTTCTTTGTGTTTGGCAGCTAGGGAGTTAATTCTGTCTGTGCTCGGTGCTGGGACTGGGTGCAGTTTCTCCCGGCTGCAATTGATTGTTTGTTGATTGGTTTCCTTTAAATTCCTGGTTGTCTGCTTGGGGAGTTGCCAGTGAAACCTTCATGCAGACCACAGATAGGAATGAATCTGTATAGACTTTAGTTGTGAGCTCCTTAGTTGTTCTAAGCTCAACTTGGTTAGAGTTTATTTCCCAGACCATTTATGTTCCTTTGGTGTTTGAGTGTGTATGCAAGCGAGTGTTATCCTGTCTGTCTTATATGTCTAATCTGTGTATTTAGCTAAGATCAGCCCATATCCCTTTGGTGGTAGTCAGGATCCTTCTTAGGACTGATTACAGGGTTCAGGGTCTGATAGGAGACAGGGTTAGGTTGGTGACTTGGACCTCTGAACCATTATCAGTACCTCCAAGGTGAGGGATTAGTTAGGACCCCAGTTTAGGGTCAGGTTAGATCCCGGTCCACCTCTTTCCTGTTTCAGCTCATCAAGTCCTCAAGATTAACCCTGGGTTCAGCAGATATCGTGTCAGGTAAATCTATTCTATACTTACATGCTGATGTTGCTATACTAGTTGTTGTATAGAGTGTTGTTCCTGTATTAATAGTTTACTGACATTGTATACATATCATTAGACAGCGTGACAGATGGGGGCAGAATGCTGGCCATGATGGAGGCAGAATGCTGGCCATGATGGGGCAGAATGCTTGACATGATGGGGCAGAATGCTTGACATGATGGGGCAGAATGCTGGTCATGATGGGGCAGAATGCTGGACATGATGGGGCAGAATGCTGGCCATGATGGGGCAGAATGTTGGACATAATGGGGCAGAATGCTGGACATGATGGGGGCAGAATGCTGGCCATGATGGGGCAGAATGCTGGACATGATGGGGCAGAAAGCTGGACATGATGGGAACAGAATGCTGGACATGATGGGGGCAGAATGCTGGCCATGATGGGGACATAATGCTGGACATGATATGGTGAATGCTGGACATCATGGGGGCAGAATGCTGGACATAATGGGAGCAGAATGCTGGACATGATGGGGTAGAATGCAGCATGATGGGGACATAATGCTGACATGATGGGGCAGAATGCTGCACATGATGGGGCAGAATGCTCGACATGATGGGGGCAGAATGCTGGACCATGATGGGCAGAATGTGGACATGATGGGGCAGAATGCTGGACATGATGGGGACAAATGCTCGCCATGATGGGGGCAGAATGCTGGCCATGATGGGGTAGAATGCTGGACATGATGGGGCAGAATGCTGGACATGATGGGTGCAGAATGCTAAACATGATGGGGGCAGAATGCTGGACATGATGGGGCAGAATGCTGGCCATGATGGGGAGATAATGCTGGCCATATGGGAATAATGCGGGATTGGTGGGACATAACGCTGGCATGATGGGGACAGAATGCTGGACATGATGAGGCAGAATGCTGGACATGATGGGGCAGAATGCTGGACATGATGGGGCTGAATGCTGGACATGATGGGGGCAGAATGCTGGACATGATGGGGCAGAATGCTGGACATGATGGAGGAGAATGCTGGCCATGATGGGGGCAGAATGCTGGACATGATGGGGCAAATGCTGGACATGATGGGGGCAGAATGCTGGACATGATGGGGCAGAATGCTGGCCATGATGGGGGCAGAATGCTGGCCATGTTGGGGCAGAATGCTGGACATGATGGGCAGAATGCTGGACTCTATGGGGCAGAATGTGGACAATGATGGGGGCAGAATGCTGGCCATGATGGGGGCAGAATGCTGGACATGATTGGTAGAATGCAGGCCATGATGGGGCAGAATGGACATGATTGAGGCAGAATGCTGGCCATGATGGGGACATAATGCTGGACATGATGGGGCAGAATCTGGACATCATGGGGCAGAATGCTGGACATGATGGGGACATAATGCTGAATTGATGGAACATAATGCTGGCCGTGATGGGGCAGAATGCTGGACATGATGGGGGCAGAAAGCTGGACATGATGGGACATAATGCGGGACATGATAGGGCAGAATGCTGGAATGATGAGGGCAGAATGCTGGCCATGATGGGGCATAATACTGGCCATTATGGGGATAGATGCTGGCCATGATGGGGGCAGAATGCTGGACTTGATGAGGCAGAATGCTGGCATGATGGGGCAGAATGCTGGACATATGGGGCAGAATGCTTGACATATGGGGCAGAATTCTGGACATGATGGGGATATAATGCTGGACATGATAGGGTCAGAATGCTGGACATGATGGGGGCACAATGCTGGACATGACTGGGGCATGTGCTGGACTGATGGGGACATAATGCCCTGATTAGGGTACAATGCTGGACATGATGGGGTCAGAATGCTGGCCATGATGGGGAAGATCCCTGAGGGACATAAGTGATATGGGGCAGAATGCTGGCCATGATGGGGGCAGAATGTGGACATGAAGGGGCAGATGTGACATGATGGGGACAGAATGCTGGACATGAGGGGGCAGAATGCTGGACAGATTGGGGCAGAATGCTGGCCATGATGGGGCAGAATGCTGGACATGATGGGGCAGAATGCTGACATGATGGGACAGAATGCTGGACATGATGGGGCAGAATACTGGACATGATGGTGCAGAATGCTGACATGATGGGGCAGAATGTGGACATGATGGGGACATAATGCTGGACATATGGGGCAGAATGCTGACATGACGGGGCAGAATGCTGGACATGATGGGGCAGATGCTGGCCATGATGGGGCAGAATGCTGGACATGATGGGGCAGAATGCTGGACATGGGGGCAGAATGCTGGACATGATGGGGTAGAATGCTGGACATGATGGGGGCAGAATGCTGGCATGATGGGGGCAGAATGCTGGCATGATGGGGCAGAATGCTGGACATAATGGGGCAGAATGCTGGACATGATGGGAGCAGAATGCTGGACATGATGGGGGCAGAATGCTGGACATTGATGGGGGCAGAATGCTGGCCATGATGGGCAGAATGCTGGACATATGGGCAGAACTGGACATGAGGGACAGAATGATGGACATGATGGGCAGAAAGAATGCTGGCCATGATGGGCATAATGTGGACATGATAGGGCAGAATGCATGACATGATGGGGGCAGAATGCTGGACATGATTGGGTAGAATGCTGGTCATGATGGGGGCAGATTGCTGGACATGATGGGGCAGAATGCTGGACATAATGGGGCAGAATGCTGGACATGATGGGGTCAGTATGCGGCCATTGGGTTTCAGTATGCTAAGATTGATGGGTGCAGAATATGTGTCGGTACAATCATGTGGCTAACTAATGCTGATGTGCATAGTTGTGATGGGTGCGTAGTAATGACTGGACATTGATGGGACAGAATGCTGGACAGATGGGGCAGAATGCTGGACATGATGGAGGCAGAATGCTGGCCATGATGGGGCAGAATGCTGGACATGATGGGGCAGAATGCTGGACATGATGGGGCAGAATGCTGGACATGATGGGGCAGAATGCTGGACATGATGGGCAGAATGCTGGCATGATGGGGCAGAATGCTGGACATATGGGGCAGAATGCTGGACATGATGGGGCAGAATGCTGGACATGATGGGGCAGAATGCTGGACATGATGGGGCAGAATGCTGGACATGAGGGCAGAATGCTGGACATGATGGGGCAAATGTGGCATGATGGGGACATAATGCTGGCATGATGGGGCATGAATGCGGCATGATGGGGGCAGAATGCTGGACATGAATGGGGGCAGAATGCTGGACATGATGGGGGCAGAATGCTGGCCATGATGGGGGCAGAATGCTGGACATGATGGGGGCAGAATGCTGGACATGATGGGGCAGAATGCTGGACATGATGGGGCAGAATGCTGGCATGATGGGGAGAATGCTGGACATGATGGGGCAGAATGCTGTGACATGATGGGGCAGAATGCTGGACATGATGGGGCAGATGCTGACATGATGGGGCAGAATGCTGGACCATGATGGGGCAGAATGCTGGACATGATGGGGCAGAATGCTGGACATGATGGGGCAGAATGCTGGACATGATGGGGCAGAATGCTGGACATGATGGGGGCAGAATGCTGGACATGATGGGGGCAGAATGTGGACATGATGGGGGCAGAATGCTGGACATGATGGGGCAGAATGCTGGACATGATGGGGCAGAATGCTGGACATGATGGGGCAGAATGCTGGACATGATGGGGGCAGAATGCTGGACATGATGGGGCAGAATGCTGGACATGATGGGACAGAATGCTGGACATATGGGGCAGAATGCTGGACATGATGGGGCAGAATGCTGGACATGATGGGGGCAGAATGCTGGACATGATGGGGGACATAATGCTGGACATGATGGGGCAGAATGCTGGACATGATGGGGCAGAATGCTGGACATGATGGGGCAGAATGCTGGACATGATGGGGGCAGAATGCTGGACATGATGGGGGCAGAATGCTGGACATGATGGGGCAGAATGCTGGACATGATGGGGCAGAATGCTGGACATGATGGGAGAATGCTGGCCATGATGGGGCAGAATGCTGGACATATGGGGCAGAATGCTGGACATGATGGGGCAGAATGTGGACATGAGGGGACAGAATTGGACATGGGGGCAGAATGCTGGCCATGATGGGAGTGACTAATGCTGGACTGATGGGACAGAATGTGGACATGATGGGGCAGAATGCTGGATGATGGGGCAAATGCTGGACATGATGGGGCAGAATGCTGGACATGATGGGGGCAAATGCTGGACATGATGGGGAGAATGCTGGACATAATGGGGGCAGGAATGCTGTGACATGATGGGGGTAGAATGCTGGCATGATGGGGAACTTAATGTGGACATCATGGGGACAGAATGCTGGACATGATGGAGAATGCTGGACATATGGGGCAGAATGCTGGACATGAATGGGGCAGAATGTGGACATGATGGGCAAATGCTGGACATGATGGGCAGAATGCTGACATAATGGGCAGAATGCTGGACATGATGGGGGTAGAATGCTGGCCATGATGGGGACTTAATGCTGACTCATGGGACAATGCTGAAGATGGAGCAGAATGCTGGACATAATGGGGCAGAATGCTGTACTGATGGACAGATGTGGACATGATGGGGAAATGATGGCATGTGGGACATAATGCTGGACATGATGGGGCAGAATGCAGGACATGATGGGGCAGAATGCTGGACAATGATGGGGGCAGAATGCTGGACATGATGGGGACAGAATGATGGACATGATGGGGGCAGAATGCTGGACATGATGGGGCAGAATGTGGACAATGTGGGCAGAATGCTGGACATGATGGGAGCAGAATGATGGACATGAGGGGCAAATGCTGCCATGATGGGACATAATGCTGGACATGATAGGGGCAGAATGCTAGGACATGATGGGGCAGAATGCTGGACATGATGGGGACATAATGCTGGACATGATGGGGCAAAATGTGGCATGATGGGGGCAAATGCTGGACATGATGGGCAGAATGGGACAGATGGGGGCAGAATGCTGGACATGATGGGGGCAGAATGCTGGCCATGATGGAGCAGAATGCTGGACATGATGGGGCAGAATGCTGGACATGATGGGGGCAGAATGCTGGACATTATGGGGCAGAATGCTGGCCATGATGGGCAGAATGCTGGACATAATGGGGCAGAATGCTGGACATGATGGGGGTAGAATACTGGACATGATGGGGGCAGAATAATGGCCATGAAGGGGGCAGAATGCTCAACATGATGGGGACATAATGCTGGACATGATAGGGGCAGAATGCTGGCCATGATGGTGTCATGTGTGCATTGCCACGAAGATCGTCGCGGTTGCACATTTTGACTTCTCACAGCTGAGCTGCTGTTTCTTTGTGTTTGGCAGCTAGGGAGTTAATTCTGTCTGTGCTCGGTGCTGGGACTGGGTGCAGTTTCTCCCGGCTGCAATTGATTGTTTGTTGATTGGTTTCCTTTAAATTCCTGGTTGTCTGCTTGGGGAGTTGCCAGTGAAACCTTCATGCAGACCACAGATAGGAATGAATCTGTATAGACTTTAGTTGTGAGCTCCTTAGTTGTTCTAAGCTCAACTTGGTTAGAGTTTATTTCCCAGACCATTTATGTTCCTTTGGTGTTTGAGTGTGTATGCAAGCGAGTGTTATCCTGTCTGTCTTATATGTCTAATCTGTGTATTTAGCTAAGATCAGCCCATATCCCTTTGGTGGTAGTCAGGATCCTTCTTAGGACTGATTACAGGGTTCAGGGTCTGATAGGAGACAGGGTTAGGTTGGTGACTTGGACCTCTGAACCATTATCAGTACCTCCAAGGTGAGGGATTAGTTAGGACCCCAGTTTAGGGTCAGGTTAGATCCCGGTCCACCTCTTTCCTGTTTCAGCTCATCAAGTCCTCAAGATTAAACCTGGGTTCAGCAGATATCGTGTCAGGTAAATCTATTCTATACTTACATGCTGATGTTGCTATACTAGTTGTTGTATAGAGTGTTGTTCCTGTATTAATAGTTTACTGACATTGTATACATATCATTAGACAGCGTGACATTTTCACTGGCCATAAAAATTATCTCCAGTTACCATGGATCCAATAGCCCAGCTGGCTCTGCAGTTGCAGGGATTATCCATGGAGCTGACGGACATTAAGTCCAAAGTTTTGTCTCCCCTGGAGCAAACCAGAGTTGAACCTAAGGTTGCTCTCCCGGACAGGTTCACTGGTGGGCGAGACAAATTTTTCACCTTCCGGGAGGCATGTAAATTGTATTTTCGGCTTCGGCCTCGATCATCAGGGAGTGAGGAGCAGAGAGTGGGAATTGTTATCTCACTTCTGCAAGGGGACCCTCAATCCTGGGCATTTTCCCTTCCTCCGGGATCCCGGCTCTACTGTCTGTAGATCAATTTTTTACTGCCCTGTGATTGGTATATGATGACCAGATCGGGTCTCTCTTGCTGAGACAAAATTACGTAAGATACAGCAGGGAGATCGTCCGGCAGAGGAATTTGCTTCTGAGTTTCGTAGATGGGCCACAGATACTCAGTGGAATGACCCAGCTCTTAGGAGCCAGTTTTGTCATGGGCTTTCTGATAAATTAAAAGACGTTTTGGCTCAGTATGAGTCTCCTCCTTCTCTGGAGGCTGCTATGGCCTTAGCTATCCGTACTGATAGACGGCTTCGGGAGAGAGGTGAGGTAACCCCACTCCCTGTTGTTTCTCCACCTACCACTAAAGTCCCTTATGTTGAGGTTCCCCTTGTCTGTTCGGATGAGCCTATGCAGTTGGGAGGGACATCATTTCGTAGGAGGGGATTGGCGGTACGCCGCAGGACTAGAAGATGTTTTTTCTGCGGGAAAGAGGGACATTTTGTTGGAGAATGTCCATCCCGTGCCTTGTTGAGCCAAAAGTCGCCGGAAAAACTGTTAATCCCAGGTTGTGTGGTGGACGACAACCTGGGAGTATGTATTTCATCCGCCAGTTCTTCTCAGTTCCTTGTACCAGTGGAGGTGGTAGTTGGTACGAGAGTGGAGAGATTGTCTGTTCTTCTTGATAGTGGTTCCGGGGCTAATCTGGTTGACGCTCAGTTTGCTCAGGCTCAAGGTATGCATCTGAGTGTATTGGTCAAACCGATCCCTATATTCTCCATTGACGCCAGGCCTCTCGGCCAAGGTAGCTTTGTTCATGAGGTTCATAACATTGACCTTCGGGTAGGGGCAATACATAGGGAACAATTATCTTGTTATGTGTTGGAGGGTCTACCTACTCCCATTGTGTTGGGACTTCCTTGGTTGGTTAAACATAACCCTGTGATTAATTGGCAGTCCAGAGAAATAAGCCAATGGGGTGAGTTTTGCAAAAGCAACTGCATGAACACAGTCATCAGTGCGGTCGTGCCTAGTACATTGCCTCCTTTTTTGGAGGATTTTGGGGATGTTTTCTCTGAGGAGGGGTGTCAGGAGTTGCCTCCTCATCGCGTGTATGACTGCTCTATTAATCTCCTTCCTGATGCTAAGTTGCCTAAAGCTAGGTTGTATAATCTTTCTGGTCCTGAGAGGCAGGCTATGAAAGATTATATTTCTGAAAGTCTGGCCAAAGGGCATATTAGACCTTCATCTTCCCCAGTAGCCGCGGGGTTCTTCTTTGTGAAGAAGAAAGATGGAGGCCTACGCCCTTGCTTGGATTTCCGCGAACTTAATCGGATTACTGTTCGAGATCCGTATCCACTCCCTCTTATTCCTGATCTCTTCAATCAAATTGTTGGCTCCAAATGGTTTTCTAAATTGGATCTCAGGGGGGCGTATAATCTGATTAGGATAAAAGAGGGGGATGAGTGGAAAACGGCGTTTAACACGCCGGAGGGACATTATGAGAACCTAGTCATGCCTTTTGGTCTGACTACTGCACCAGCAGTATTCCAACATTTTGTTAATGACATTTTCGTCACCTTGTGGGGCTGTTTGTGGTTGTATATTTGGACGACATTTTAATTTACTCGCCAGATCTTGTGTCTCATCAGGAGCATGTGAGACAGGTGTTGCAGATCTTGCGAGACAATAAATTATACGCCAAACTGGAGAAGTGTGTATTTGCCGTACAGGAACTTCAGTTTTTGGGTTTTTTGGTGTCAGCCTCCGGTTTCCGTATGGACCCTGAAAAGGTGAGAGCAGTGCTTGAATGGGATCAGCCAGGGGATCTTAAGGCTCTGCAGCGTTTTTTGGGGTTTGCTAACTACTACCGGAAATGTATTTGTAATTTCTCATCTGTCGTCAAACCTCTCACTGACATGACAAGAAAAGGGACGGATTTTTCTAAATGGTCGGACAAAGCTTGCCAAGCCTTTTCCTCTTTGAAGAAATGTTTTGCTTCAGCACCCGTTCTCATCCAACCAGATGCATCTCAGCCGTTCACTGTGGAGGTGGATGCGTCTGACGTAGGGGTGGGTGCTATATTGTCCCAGGGTCCGTCCCCTGGTAAATGGCATCCGTGCGCTTTCTTTTCTAAGAAATTGTCGTCCGCCGAAAGGAATTATGATATCGGCAATAGGGAACTTTTGGCCATTAAGTTAGCTTTTGAAGAATGGCGTCACTTTTTGGAGGGGGCAGTCCACCCGGTTACCGTTATTACTGATCACAAGAACCTGTTGTATTTGGAATGCGCTAAGCGTCTGAATTCCAGACAAGCTCGATGGTCGTTGTTTTTTACCAGGTTTAATTTTGTCGTCACTTATCGCCCGGGGTCTAAGAATGTAAAGGCTGATGCCTTGTCTCGCAGTTTCCCAGGGGCCGGGAAAACGGATGACCCGAGTCCTATCCTTCAGGAGTGGGTGGTAGTGTCGGCTGTATTTTCTGAGCTTGAGGAGGAGGTGTTAGAGGCTCAGGGGGACGCCCCTGCAGGACCTCCAGGGAGACTGTTTGTCCCAAATCTGTTGAGACAAAAGGTTATTGAGGCACATCATAATTCTGCTCTAGCAGGACATCCAGGGAGTAAGGCTACTTTAGATCTCCTTTCTCGCCGGTTTTGGTGGCCTAATGCTAATAAAGATGTTATAACTTTTGTCGCGTCATGTGGGGTGTGTGCTCGCTCTAAAATCCCTCATACCCGTCCGTCTGGGACCCTTTTACCCTTGAAACTTCCAGAGCGTCCATGGACTCATTTATCTATGGACTTCATTACGGACCTTCCTCCGTCGTCAGGGAATACTGTCATACTGGTGGTTGTTGACAGGTTCAGTAAGATGGCACATTTCGTTGCTCTTCCTGCACTCCCTAATGCTAAAACTCTGGCGCAGGTGTTCATTAGGGAGATCGTTAGACTTCATGGGTTGCCTTCTGATGTGGTGTCAGATAGGGGGTCTCAGTTTGTGTCCAAATTTTGGAGGGCATTTTGTTTACGTCGGGGGATGCAATTGTCATTTTCCTCGGCTTTTCATCCGCAGACCAATGGTCAGACAGAGCATCTGAATCAGAGCTTAGAGACATATCTCCGGTGTTTTGTCTCAGAGAACCAAGAGGACTGGTCTTCTTTCTTGCCTCTGGCAGAGTTCGCTCTTAACAACAGGCGGAGCGAGTCCACTGGTAATTCCCCGTTTTTTGGGGCATATGGTTTTCATCCTCAGTTTTGTACTTTCAATGGGGGGGGCCCTTCTGGGGTTCCTGAGGAGGAGCGTTTCTCGTCGTCACTTGCTTCTGTGTGGAGAGGTGTATTGAATAATCTGAGTGCGATGGGGAACCGTTACAAACGTATGGCTGATAGGAGGAGAGTTTCTGGTCCAGATCTGAATGTGAACAATCTGGTATGGTTGTCTACCAGGAATATAAAACTTAAAGTGCCCTCCTGGAAACTGGGTCCCAGATTCATCGGGCCGTACAGGATCAGTTCCATAATTAATCCTGTGGCATTTCGTCTGGACCTCCCTCCTACGTTTAAAATTCATAATGTGTTCCACAAGTCATTACTTAAAAGGTATGTGGCACCAGTCATACCGTCACCTCTACCTCCTCCTCCTGTGTTGGTCAATGGTAACTTGGAATTTCAAGTATCAAAGATCATTGACTCACGTCTGAATCGCCGGTCCCTTCAGTACTTGGTGCATTGGAAGGGGTATGGTCCAGAGGAGAGGACGTGGTTCCCTGCGTCTGATGTTAACGCAGATTGTTTGGTTCGGACCTTCCACAGAACTCACCCGGGCAGGCCTGGCCCTGAGGGTCCGGAGGCCCCTCGTAGAAGGGGGGGTACTGTCATGTGTGCATTGCCACGAAGATCGTCGCGGTTGCACATTTTGACTTCTCACAGCTGAGCTGCTGTTTCTTTGTGTTTGGCAGCTAGGGAGTTAATTATGTCTGTGCTCGGTGCTGGGACTGGGTGCAGTTTCTCCCCGGCTGCAATTGATTGTTTGTTGATTGGTTTCCTTTAAATTCCTGGTTGTCTGCTTGGGGAGTTGCCAGTGAAACCTTCATGCAGACCACAGATAGGAATGAATCTGTATAGACTTTAGTTGTGAGCTCCTTAGTTGTTCTAAGCTCAACTTGGTTAGAGTTTATTTCCCAGACCATTTATGTTCCTTTGGTGTTTGAGTGTGTATGCAAGCGAGTGTTATCCTGTCTGTCTTATATGTCTAATCTGTGTATTTAGCTAAGATCAGCCCATATCCCTTTGGTGGTAGTCAGGATCCTTCTTAGGACTGATTACAGGGTTCAGGGTCTGATAGGAGACAGGGTTAGGTTGGTGACTTGGACCTCTGAACCATTATCAGTACCTCCAAGGTGAGGGATTAGTTAGGACCCCAGTTTAGGGTCAGGTTAGATCCCGGTCCACCTCTTTCCTGTTTCAGCTCATCAAGTCCTCAAGATTAACCCTGGGTTCAGCAGATATCGTGTCAGGTAAATCTATTCTATACTTACATGCTGATGTTGCTATACTAGTTGTTGTATAGAGTGTTGTTCCTGTATTAATAGTTTACTGACATTGTATACATATCATTAGACAGCGTGACAGATGGGGGCAGAATGCTGGCCATATGGAGCAGATGGCATGATGGGCGAATGCTGGACATGATGGGAGGGTGGGGCAGAATGCTGGACATGATGGGGCAGAATGCTGGCATGATGGGGCAGAATGCTGGACATGATGGGGCAGAATGCTGGCATGATGGGGCAGAATGCTGGACATAATGGGGCAGAATGCTGGACATGATGGGGTGACGGAATGATGGGGCAGAATGGCATGAGGCAGAGCTCACATGATGGGGCAAATGCTGGACATGATGGGGCAGAATGCTGGACATGATGGGGGACAGAATGCTGGACATGATGGGGGCAGAATGCTGGCCATGATGGGGCAGAATGCTTGACATGATGGGGCAAATGCTGGACATGATGGGGCAGAATGTGGACATAATGGGGCAGAATGCTGGACATGATGGGGCAGAATTGGCCATGGGGCAGAATGCTGGACATGATGGGGCAGAATGCTGGACATGATGGGCAGAATGCTGGACATGATGGGGCAGAATGCTGGACATGATGGGGCAGAATGCTGGACATGATGGGGCAGAATGCTGGACATGAAGGGGGCAGAATGCTGGACATCATGAGGGCAGAATGCTGGACATGATGAGGACATAATGCTGGACATGATAGGGGCAGAACGCTGGACATGACGGGTGCAGAATTCTGGACATGACGGGGACATAATGCTGGACATGATGGGGACATAATGATGGCCATGATGGGGGCAGATTGCTGAACATGATGGGGGCAGAATGCTGGACATAATGGGGGCAGAATGCCGGACATCATGGGGGCAGAATTCTGGCCATGATGGGGGCAGAATGCTGGACATGATGGGGGCAGAATGCTGGACAAGATGGGGGCAGAATGCTGGACATGATGGGGCAGAATGCTGACCATGATGGAGCAGAATGCTGGACATGATGGGGCAGAATGCTGGACATGATGGGGGCAGAATGCTGGACATGATGGGGGCAGAATGCTGGCCATGATGGGGCAGAATGCTGGACATAATGGGGCAGAATGCTCAACATGATGGGGACATAATGCTGGACATGATGGGGGCAGAATGCTGGACATGATAGGGGCAGAATGCTGGCCATGATGGGGGCAGAATGCTGGCCATGATGGGGGCAGAATGCTGGCCATGATGGGGCAGAATGCTTGACATGATGGGGCAGAATGCTGGACATAATGGGGGCAGAATGCTGGACATGATTAGAGCAGAATGCTGGCCATGATGGGGCAGAATGCTGGACATAATGGGGCAGAATGCTGGACATGATGGGGGCAGAATGCTGGCCATGATGGGGGCAGAATGCTGGCCATGATGGGGCAGAATGCTGGACATAATGGGGCAGAATTCTGGACATGAATGGGGCAGAATGCTGGACATGATGGGGATAGAATGCTGGACATGATGGGGGCAGATTGCTGGACATCATGGGGGCAGAATGCTGGACATTATGGGGACATAATGCTGGATATGGTGAGGGCAGAATGCTGGTCATGATGGGGGCAGAATGCTGGACATGTTGTGGGCAGAATGCAGGACATCATGAGGGCAGAATGCTGGACATGATGAGGACATAATGCTGGACATGATGAGGACATAATGCTGGACATGATAGGGTATATCCAAAAGAAGTCCACAACTATATATTCTATAGGGGCTAACACTCAAAAGCATACTCATAAATCCAAGACTACGGTTTTACCATAATACAATAACCGTAAAGAAGTGTTCAAGCATAGTATTAAAATACAAATTTATTAATAAATCCTTTTTAAAAAAATACATACATAAAAAACAGAACAAAACAATTAGATACCCAGTAGAAGGGAAACAATCCCTATATAATAAGAAAAATATCTAGCAAATCCAAAGCTACACAATTTATTATAAGGTACATATAACCTCTAAAGGTAAGGCAATTGCCTATCATTAAATGCGCCCATAAGGAATAAACCTACTTAATCGGAAAATATGCAGCAAAAATTTGCAAAAAAATTGCATGTGTCATCGCTCCAGCTCAATAGTATAGAAATACATCAGGGCTAAATAAAGGCTAAACATGGATGAATGGAAAGAATCCTAAATCAATTTGTGCCTATTGAAGCACCAGATAGGATATCACAAGTGCTGGAGAAGTGACACATATATAAATGGATACAAACATCCTAAATCAAATTTGTACCTATTATGAGCGCATGATAAATGAGGCTAAAGTGAAGAAATGAATATACCTAGTAGCAGGACTGCGTGATCGTGTCTGGCGTTCCCTCCTCACCCCAACGCACGTTTCGCAATAGCTTCTTCCGGGGGCGTGTCTGAATCCGGGTGGTTACCAATTAAATAGTACCGAGCACCAATAGGAAGGTAGCAAGTAGATTGTGACGAAATACCCATAATCCCTCTGATAAATACGGCGCTTGCATGCATCTGTGCAACTGAGATGAAGGTTACTTCCGGACTTGCGCTCCCTGAACCGCATGCTGGTACGCATGAAGCTCAATAATGGAGCACACCCGGAAATAAGCAGTGCCACATGATATCACGCAAGCGCTCCATCAGTAGGGAGAAAAAAATCACCTAGACGCTGTAATTAGTAAAACTAGGTAATGGGACAAACCCGATCGGTAAGCAATGTGACATAGTAAAAAACGATGTGATATAGTAAAAAACAAAAAACAAAATATACATCCAAGCCATTACGTGACCATAATAATAAAAAGAAGGGGGAAAAAAACCCCATCATAATTATAATAAAGGGAACCGAAAAAGAGTGCGATGTGCAGAAGGAATTTATTATAATAATGATAATAAAAAGTGAATGTGATAGACTAATTTAATAAAATAAATAGTGCATAATCCATAAACATTTAAAGATGCATAAATATATCATTCTAATAAACTAACATAAAATAACTAAACTAACAAAACATAAAGAATAATACACTAACAAAACAAATATAATTTATATAAATATAAAAGTGACAAAGTGCATCCAAACAATAAATAAATGTTCTTGGAAAAAAGGTTTCTCCCTAAATGAACAAAAAAGTGCAATAAATAATAGCTTGAATCCAAACAACGTAAATATAGGAACAATAGTCAAATGTCCAATATCTTTTACTGTCTTCTTAATAGCTTCAGTCTTCAGGTTATATTGATCGTCGATGTGAATAAATACGCCACAACAGAAAAAATCTCAGTCATTCACAAATATGTGAATGTAGGTGCTACATCTATATGAAAAATGATAAAAAATAATTATTAATACAAAAGAACAGACAAAATAATAAAACTAAAACTAAAAAAGAAAACCACCCACCCCTAAAAATGATGCCACTATAAATGAAAAAGAAGACAACCAAAATTAAATAAAGCTGAAAACAAAATTATATCAGAATTATTTCACAAAAAGGAAGAAAAGCCCAAACTCTCATTCAGGCCATATGGACTCATAGTACCAAGCCGATAAATCCATTGGCTTTCCTTCTGAGCCAAAACTCGGCTCAGATCTCCACCCCTAATGCCCAGGGAAATCAAATCAATGCCAATGACTCTCAATCCCCTGGCATTACAATCATGGAAGCGTTTTAAAATGCCTAGGCAGTGTCTTAAGTAATGAATCATCTTCGACGATTTTAGCCTTTTCAATGTCCCTCACATGTTCTCTTGTTCGAATTTTAAGTTCACGTGTGGTAAGACCTATATAGATCCTATCACACGGACATTCAGCATAATAGATTACCCCATGTGAGGAACAACTTATATGACTTTTGATGGAAAATACTCTAGATCTGTTTTGGTTAGAAAAACTATCTGCTTTGACCATGTTTAGACAACCTTTACATATACCACATGGAAAAAACCCGGGTTTACCCTCATTTCTTTTAGTTCTCTTTTTATTTTCCTCTGATATATAATGGCTATGAACCAAGGTGTCTTTCAGATTTTTAGACCGTTTCCATCAAATGGGATGAAGAAGTTAGTCTTACCAAATTAAAGAAATTTCAACGAGATACAGCTGATTTTGAGACTGATAAAGTTTATAAATGGCAAAATAGATCAGGAGTATATAGGGAGAGGGCCAGAGATCGCTCTGAAGCTTCTATCTCAGGATCAGAAAGTAATATCTCCAATAGTGATGGGGAATATCGACGGGATTATTCACTTAGAAGTGATAATCAAAAGAAAAGATTTCCAGAAATTTTCAATAAGTCCCAACGTGGCAGAAAACGTAAAGATCATTTTAAGGTAGTGAATCTTTCTCAACATGTGTTATCAGATGTACAATTGAATATACTAGAATATACCGTGTGATAGGATCTATATAGGTCTTACCACACGTGAACTTAAAATTCGAACAAGAGAACATGTGAGGGACATTGAAAAGGCTAAAATCGTCGAAGATGATTCATTACTTAAGACACTGCCTAGGCATTTTAAACGCTTCCATGATTGTAATGCCAGGGGATTGAGAGTCATTGGCATTGATTTGATTTCCCTGGGCATTAGGGGTGGAGATCTGAGCCGAGTTTTGGCTCAGAAGGAAAGCCAATGGATTTATCGGCTTGGTACTATGAGTCCATATGGCCTGAATGAGAGTTTGGGCTTTTCTTCCTTTTTGTGAAATAATTCTGATATAATTTTGTTTTCAGCTTTATTTAATTTTGGTTGTCTTCTTTTTCATTTATAGTGGCATCATTTTTAGGGGTGGGTGGTTTTCTTTTTTAGTTTTAGTTTTATTATTTTGTCTGTTCTTTTGTATTAAAATTATTTTTTATCATTTTTCATATAGATGTAGCACCTACATTCACATATTTGTGAATGACTGAGATTTTTTCTGTTGTGGCGTATTTATTCACATCGACGATCAATATAACCTGAAGACTGAAGCTATTAAGAAGACAGTAAAAGATATTGGACATTTGGACTATTGTTCCTATATTTACGTTTGTTGGATTCAAGCTATTATTTATTGCACTTTTTTGTTCATTTAGGGAGAAACCTTTTTTCCAAGAACATTTATTTATTGTTTGGATGCACTTTGTCACTTTTATATTTATATAAATTATATTTGTTTTGTTAGTGTATTATTCTTTATGTTTTGTTAGTTTAGTTATTTTATGTTAGTTTATTAGAATGATATATTTATGCATCTTTAAATGTTTATGGATTATGCACTATTTATTTTATTAAATTAGTCTATCACATTCACTTTTTATTATCATTATTATAATAAATTCCTTCTGCACATCGCACTCTTTTTCGGTTCCCTTTATTATAATTATGATGGGGTTTTTTTCCCCCTTCTTTTTATTATTATGGTCACGTAATGGCTTGGATGTATATTTTGTTTTTTGTTTTTTACTATATCACATCGTTTTTTACTATGTCACATTGCTTACCGATCGGGTTTGTCCCATTACCTAGTTTTACTAATTACAGCGTCTAGGTGATTTTTTTCTCCCTACTGATGGAGCGCTTGCGTGATATCATGTGGCACTGCTTATTTCCGGGTGTGCTCCATTATTGAGCTTCATGCGTACCAGCATGCGGTTCAGGGAGCGCAAGTCCGGAAGTAACCTTCATCTCAGTTGCACAGATGCATGCAAGCGCCGTATTTATCAGAGGGATTATGGGTATTTCGTCACAATCTACTTGCTACCTTCCTATTGGTGCTCGGTACTATTTAATTGGTAACCACCCGGATTCAGACACGCCCCCGGAAGAAGCTATTGCGAAACGTGCGTTGGGGTGAGGAGGGAACGCCAGACACGATCACGCAGTCCTGCTACTAGGTATATTCATTTCTTCACTTTAGCCTCATTTATCATGCGCTCATAATAGGTACAAATTTGATTTAGGATGTTTGTATCCATTTATATATGTGTCACTTCTCCAGCACTTGTGATATCCTATCTGGTGCTTCAATAGGCACAAATTGATTTAGGATTCTTTCCATTCATCCATGTTTAGCCTTTATTTAGCCCTGATGTATTTCTATACTATTGAGCTGGAGCGATGACACATGCAATTTTTTTGCAAATTTTTGCTGCATATTTTCCGATTAAGTAGGTTTATTCCTTATGGGCGCATTTAATGATAGGCAATTGCCTTACCTTTAGAGGTTATATGTACCTTATAATAAATTGTGTAGCTTTGGATTTGCTAGATATTTTTCTTATTATATAGGGATTGTTTCCCTTCTACTGGGTATCTAATTGTTTTGTTCTGTTTTTTATGTATGTATTTTTTAAAAAGGATTTATTAATAAATTTGTATTTTAATACTATGCTTGAACACTTCTTTACGGTTATTGTATTATGGTAAAACCGTAGTCTTGGATTTATGAGTATGCTTTTGAGTGTTAGCCCCTATAGAATATATAGTTGTGGACTTCTTTTGGATATAATCATTGTTGTACTGTTTTTGAAACAGATTAGTCCTACTAATATGGATTTGAAAGCCAAAGAGACATTTTGGCGAACTAAAGCGTCCGATATTTTTAAACAAGGTGCCCAGGGTGTTTCGCATGATGCCACTAGAGACCATAAAGAACTCATGAACAGATATAGGAATATGTTACATCGTAAAACCAAATTATGGTGGAATAGGAGCTCTCTTGAAAATTATTTGACTACTAAGATTATTCCTAGAGGATTAAGGATCCAATTGTTTCCCACATATCAATTAGAGAACGATGAATTGACTAAAAGGTGGATAGCGGCTGCTTCCACATGTTCTTTTCAATTTATTCAAATCCTTGTTGATAAGAATACCGCGTCTTTACAAGAAATAGATGCAGAACTTGAGGAGATTCAGAGAAATCTACAGAAAGACATTACTAAAGAAAATTTTGATAAATGGACTAAAGAATTGGAGAAAGATTCCATCAAATGGGATGAAGAGTTAGTCTTACCAAATTAAAGAAATTTCAACGAGATACAGCTGATTTTGAGACTGATAAAGTTTATAAATGGCAAAATAGATCAGGAGTATATAGGGAGAGGGCCAGAGATCGCTCTGAAGCTTCTATCTCAGGATCAGAAAGTAATATCTCCAATAGTGATGGGGAATATCGACGGGATTATTCACTTAGAAGTGATAATCAAAAGAAAAGATTTCCAGAAATTTTCAATAAGTCCCAACGTGGCAGAAAACGTAAAGATCATTTTAAGGTAGTGAATCTTTCTCAACATGTGTTATCAGATGTACAATTGAATATACTAGAAAAGGGGTTAACTTTTTCACCTTCCTCAAATATAGATCTATTCACAGCGGTAAAGGATACACACTTATTCTCAAGGAAACTGATATTAAAGAAGCTTCATTTTAAGGCTCAAAGTAAGGAAATTTTTACCACTAAGGAAGAATTGGAGGCCCTAGAGATCTTGAGATCCCTTGAAGATGAAAATGTTTCAAAACAGGTGAGTACTATTCCGGATCACCTCTTTGAAAAATCAAAGAAATTTCCAGCCTTAGGGCTATGCCGGCAATAGATACCTTTACTAGGTTGGTTACTAACGACATAGAGTCCCTTAGTGGGGTTAAAGAAGGTAGATCTAATTTTACCAGAAGTGAACAAATGGCTTTGGAGGAATTAAAAACATGGGATGATGTCAGTTTCAAAGCAGCAGATAAAGGAGGTAATCTAGTTATTTGGCCAAATAACTTGTATGAGAAACAGGCAAATATCCTCCTCAGTGATGATAACTGCTATCGTAGACTGACATACAATCCTTTAACTTCCTTCCAAGCCAAACTGGTTAAGATTTTGGAGGATGCATTTTTCCAGGGTATAATTTCTAAGAAACTTTTGGAGAGTGTACGTAATTTTCATCCAAAAATGGCAACATTATATCTAATACCGAAATTACATAAGAATGCCTGTGATCCCCCTGGACGCCCTATTGTGGCTGGCAATTCTGGATTATGTGAAATAATTTCAGGTATAGTTGATTTTTTTCTTAAACCATTGGTGTCTGAGTTGCCTTCATTCATTAGGGATACCACTTCTGCCTTACAGCGTATTGATCGTTTACAATTAGAACCTCATATGGTTCTTGTAACAGCAGATGTGGAATCTTTGTACACGTCCATTAGGCACAAGGATGGTTTGGCGGCAGCCAAGTGGTTTCTTAGTACCAGTAACATTGATCCCCCATTGCTGACCTTGTACTGATATTATTAGAATTTGTATTATATCATAATGTTTTTACATTTAATGGAGGAATTTTTTTACAGTTGCAGGGTACAGCAATGGGGGCATCCTGTGCCCGGCTTATGCCAATTTATTTCTTGGGGCGTGGGAAAGACGTATTTTTCAGTCTGACCTCATCCAGGGTGTGGAATTCGTCCACAACTGGATGAGGTATATTGATGACGTCTTTTTTATTTGGGAAGGTTCCAATGAAGAACTGGGGACCTTTTTGAAAGACTCAATCAAAATGATATCAATGTGAAACTCACCTACAAAACAGGAAAAAATTTGGAATTTCTGGATATCTTCATTTCAGTATCATCGGATGGTTATCTAAGGACAGATATGTATCGTAAACCGACAGCAACTAATTCTTTACTTCTGGCTCAATCTTCTCATCCAGCATCAATGATTAAAGGAATACCTATAGGACAATTCCTTAGGGCCAAAAGGATTTGTTCTGAATCAGAAACATTTGAAATGCAAGCAAAAGAATTGGCTATGAGATTTGAAGATAGGGGATACAGCAGAAGATCGATACGCCGTGGATATTTGCGAGCAGCAAGAACAAATAGGGATCAACTTCTCTATGGGCCTCCTAAAAATTCTAAAAACATAAGGAATAAAGAAAACCCTGTCTCAAATAAGGTACGATTTATTTCTACTTTTAATCGTCAATGGCAGAGTTTGACTGGTATTGTTAAGAAACACTGGCCGGTATTATCTGCTGATCCAATTTTGAAGAAAATTCTGCCTTCCGTTCCCTCTTTCGTGGCGAAACGGTCTAAAAATACTGAAAGACACCTTGGTTCATAGCCATTATATATCAGAGGAAAATAAAAAGAGAACTAAAAGAAATGAGGGTAAACCCGGGTTTTTTCCATGTGGTATATGTAAAGGTTGTCTAAACATGGTCAAAGCAGATAGTTTTTCTAACCAAAACAGATCTAGAGTATTTTCCATCAAAAGTCATATAAGTTGTTCCTCACATGGGGTATCTATTATGCTGAATGTCCGTGTGATAGGATCTATATAGGTCTTACCACACGTGAACTTAAAATTCGAACAAGAGAACATGTGAGGGACATTGAAAAGGCTAAAATCGTCGAAGATGATTCATTACTTAAGACACTGCCTAGGCATTTTAAACGCTTCCATGATTGTAATGCCAGGGGATTGAGAGTCATTGGCATTGATTTGATTTCCCTGGCATTAGGGGTGGAGATCTGAGCCGAGTTTTGGCTCAGAAGGAAAGCCAATGGATTTATCGGCTTGGTACTATGAGTCCATATGGCCTGAATGAGAGTTTGGGCTTTTCTTCCTTTTTGTGAAATAATTCTGATATAATTTTGTTTTCAGCTTTATTTAATTTTGGTTGTCTTCTTTTTCATTTATAGTGCATCATTTTTAGGGGTGGGGGTTTTCTTTTTTAGTTTTAGTTTTATTATTTTGTCTGTTCTTTTGTATTAATAATTATTTTTTATTTTTTCATATAGATGTAGCACCTACATTCACATATTTGTGAATGA